>JARVZY010007332.1:0-10000 GCA_030686995.1 Artemisia argyi | reverse complement strand
TGTTAAGTGCAACAAATCAATGCAAAATGGTTTTATTTTTAAAACCCTGTTAAGTGCGGGAACTGCGAGAACTCCAATTATGTATTATAAAACATGCATCTTCATATAAAACATGTATGTTTTCTTACATACACCTTAATACGCAGGCATGTGTATTAAGGTGTATGTAAGAAAATATACATGTTTTATGTGAATATGCATGTTTTCTAATGCAAAATTAGAGTTCTCACAGTTCCCGCAATTAACAGGGTTTTGAAAATAAAGCCCCCCCCTATATATATATATATATATATATATATATATATATATATATATATATATATATATATATATATATATATATGATCATAATGGTCTTTTTCTTCTTTCTTTGATAATAGTTTTCTTCTTCTTCTTCTTCCATTGGTACCTGTGGCAGAAAGAAAAAAACAAAGAACAAAAAACAAAAAACAAACAAAACCACAAAACAAACCACGAACCAAATAAAATAAAATAATAATAAAAAAATCTTTCGCTTAAGCTGGTTCCTACGCCGCCACAACCTACCAACCGAGCTCCAGTGCGGTTCCTGGCGCCATCGCTGATGGCTTGAGGCTTCATGGGTTAACGGTGTAAACGTTAAGTTATTTTGATGCATTTCTCAACTTTTAGTGACTTCATATTTTTAATTGCTCATCACAATTACACAGATAATCTGCAAAATTTTCAAAATATATGCAATCATTAAAATCATACAACGTCGTATATCTTACAATCAAATAAAACCACAAAAATATTTTTAGTAGAAGAAACACTCATAATTAAAAATAAAAACATGTTCCATACACAAACTCTTTAATTTTAGACATAGTTTTATATAAAGAAGAATCCTTGAAAAATCAAAACCCCAAATCTAGAGTTTGAACATGGACTCTTAGTGGTGGTGGTGAGAAGTGAACGAGTGGGGTTTTCTACGGTGGAGATGATGTTGTTGACGATGCTTCGAGCTGTTTGGCCAGTAGTGGGTGTTGGATGGGGCTAGAGGCATCAGTGTTCATCGGTTTAATAGTGGCTACACAACAGCGGGTTGTAGGTAATAATTGTGGTATGGTGTTGAGCGGTGATGTTTGTAGTAATCGTGAAGACTGAAGTAAATGGGAGATTGGAAGTTGGTTTTAGAAGAGATAAAATTCTAAGGTAAATGACTTTGTATATCTCTTTAAATGCACGGTACAATTTTAAGAGAAAAAATCAATTATATAAAAAGTAGCCAAAATGAGAAATGATAGACCCACTCAAAAAATCCACAAAAAAATCCACTCGTTGACGTGTTAGCGAGTGATTGGTTTGATAAAAAACAGGAGAGAGAAGCTGTCACAAAATGCACCAATTACTCGTTGTCAGCGAGTGAATTTTTTGTGTTAATTTTGTGAGTGAGCCTAGCATTGCTCATCTAAAATAGATAAATATAGCCATATAAGATGCCATGTTAGCAAAAAATTTGCCACATCAGCCGGTTGCAAATACTAAGTTAGACAATAGTGATTCAGTTAGTCATTTTGAAAGTTAAATGATTTGAATAAATTAAAAAAATGATGTAAATATATAAAAAAAATTGTATAGTGTAGAGAGTGCAAAAAACTTTAGATTACGCAACAAACTAAATAATTTAATGATAAAATCGAGTTAAAATGATATTTTAGTTATTAATTTTTTAACAATTGTTTTTTTTAAATATTATTTTTTATATTATTAAAATATAATTAATTTTTTTTACTTTGAGTTTCTTATAAGTTTAAAATTATCTTTTATTTGCATTATGTTTCCCACTAGTCAAAATATACAACAATTTTGTTTAAGCATGTAAAATTTCAAACATAATTTTATATTCTTAAATTATAAAGATAAAAATATTCGTTATGGTAATTACGTTTTTAAAATCTTAAAGTTACTTATTTTCATTCCAGTTGAGTAGAAGTTAACGAAGCAAATTAAGCTTAATTCCCACTTGATAAATGAAAAATCTTATTAACAACAACTTTTACGTCAGATTATGAATAATTGAATAGTTATAAATATTAACGCTAAGTGGTTTGGTACTTTGTCGACACACGTAAATTTACATTAATAAAGTAATACGGAGTGCGTTGAGAATGATTTTTTAGTGTTGCTAAGGGGATCGGCAACGGTCACGGGAAGAGGAGGGCGGTACCGTGGTACCGTGCGGGAACACCGCCGCCATCCCCACGGTACCGCACGGTAAGCTTGTGGCACGGGAATTCTTCTGGCACGGGAAGGAGCGTGTTTTTGAACGTTGGAATCCTTTTTGACCGTTGGAATCGATCGTTTTAAGGCAACGGTTAGAATCTTTTTTTTTTTTAATTATTTTTTTTTATTTTTTACTTTGGTATATATACACAGCTACACAGTCATACAACACACACAAAAAAAAAAAACATACCTACCGCACTGCCCATTCAATCCGATCTAAAAAAAAAAAAAAAAAACTCAACCATATGGAATTTAAAAGAATTGGTTCGACTCTATTGTTGGATGAGCCGTTTCAGTGGTCCAACGATAGTAGCCTCGAGGTTTTTGCTAACACGATTGACGAAGATGAGGTAGCTGATACGGCAAGGTCGAAGCAAAAATCAGTAAAACGCGATCGGATCAAAGCTGCAGAAAGATTGCATCTTGATTATTTTTGTGAAGATCCCAAATTCGACCATGAGTTTTTTGAAGATAGGTATCGTATGCCTAAAAGTTTAGTTTTAAAAATAACGCGCGCTATTGAGGCTAGATTCGAGTATTTTCAAGAAGGTTATGATGCTAGATCAAAAAAAAGTTTCACAGCCATACAAAAATGTTCGTCTGCCATTAAACAACTCGCAACCGGTGCACCACCGGATGAGTTTGACGAATATTTAGAAATGGCACAAAGAACGTCACGTGAATGCCTTCAATTTTTTTGTGATGCTATTATTCAATTGTACGCTCGAGAATTCCTACGTACGCCAACAAGCCATGATGTTGCACGTTTGTACGAAGCACACGAAGAGAGACATCACATTTCGGGTATGATCGGTAGCTTGGATTGCACACATTTTGTTTGGAGGAATTGTCCAGTGGAATTGAGGGGTCAATTTAAAAGAGGTGATCATCAATACCCGACGATTATGATGGAGGCAGTGGCGTCTCAGGATTTGTGGATATGGCACGCGTTCTTTGGACCGTCGGGTTCAAACAATGATGTGAATGTTGTGATGCAATCTCCACTATTCACCACCGAGCGTAATGGTACGGCACCTAAGTGCCCATTTGTTGTGAATGGCCGTATGTACAAGCGTGGCTACTATCTAACCGATGGCATATATCCGACGTGGTCTACTTTTGTTAAAGCGTTCAAATATCCAACCGACCCGAAAGAGAAAAAGTTCAAGAAAGTACAAGAGTCGGCTCGAAAGGATGTTGAACGGGTATTTGGTGTTCTTAAAGGTAAATGGGGTATACTGAATCGACCCTTACGGCCACACACAGTAGAAAGAATTAGCAAAATAGTGTATACGTGTGTGATTTTGCACAACATGATTATACAAAACGCCGGTACCGCAATCTCGCCAGTTCATATTCGGGATCCTCCGATCCAACCGGTATTTGACAAAGCAGCCTTAGCCGAGATACGAGATGAGGACACCCATTTTCATCTTCGATTTGATCTTATGGAGCATATTCACGTTCAACAATTACCATACCTTCAGGTGGACGATTCCGACTATGAAGTTTAGTTTTTTAGTATTATGTAATTTAGTATTTTAATATTATGTAATGTTATTTTATGTTTTTTTAAGAATATTATGTAATGTTTTATGATATTTAATGGAATTTTAGTTTTTATTTTTATTTTAAAAGAATTTAAAAAAAAGAAAAAAAAATGAAGTGAGGGATGGTGGTGTGGTGTCACAAGTGATGCCAACAAAAAAAATGGGTGAATGATGTGGCACAAAGGGATTGGTTGGGAGTGAGGGATGGTGGTATGGTGTCACAAGTGTTGCCAACCCTCTAACGACAGCTTTAAGGGCTAAGGGGGTGTTTAATTTCGACTTAATTGACTTAATATGAAAAAACTAAATTAATTAAGTTATATTAATAAAAAAAGATTAGTGTCATTTCTTAATTAAACTTAAGTTAATAAAAATATTTAACAAACAAAGAATAAAGCGTAAAAATTCAAAATTATAATGAAAATAAAGAAAGGGGAAAAGCAGGTGGTGGTAGTGTTGTTGACTTGACCCCATTTCCAATTCCCCATTTCCATTCACCAAAAAAACACACACAAAAACACTAAACATATGAAGAAGAAATGGAATAATATGTTGGGGTTTTAACAAATCACGCGATTCCTCATCTGAAGATGGTCATTCTCAACATACCCAGATCACCAATCATGCATTAGGTAACAACCCAATTCATCTTTCTGATTTAATTACTACTAATATGGATAAATTTGATAACTTTAGTACTAATTGTGATCTGGGTCATGATAATTGTGATAAGGATTTGAATTTAGATATCGATAATTATTTACTTTTTAAGAAAGATATGGAGGTAGATGATGATGATGAAATTAAGAATGAGGATGTTGATGTTGGTGGCTATCCTAAGGAAACCATGATTAAGGATGATAATCAAACCCCTAATAATGATATTGATGAAAGTTTGGGGTATAGCGGAAAGAAGCGAGGTAGGAAGAGAAGAAAGATTTTGGATTCTCCGAAAACGGGTGTTGGTGGAGAAAGTGTGTTAAGAAGGAGTGCGCGTAGACAAGCTATGATTTCTGCCGAGAAACATCATGAGCTGAAGCCCATAAAATATGATAATGATGTTTCTCCGGTTATAAGTGTGGTTACGGAGGATCAGCCTACGGTGTCTGGTTGTGAAGAATTGCAAGAACCGAGCGTTGTTCCGACGAAACTGGAGTTCCCACCATCGACAGGGAATGTGAATCTAGATGGTCTTCCGGTACTTGATCTTTTCGCTGTTTATGCTTTTCTGAGGTCGTTTAGTACAATATTGTTTTTAAGTCCATTTGAGTTGCGGGATTTTGTGGAATCGATTAGAAGCAAGTCTCCTACATTATTATTTGATTCTATTCATGTTACGCTTTTGCGTATATTGAGGAAGCGATTAGAGTCTCAATCAAGTGAGGATTCAATATCGGCTACTAATTGCCTAAGGTATGCTTCTTATGCTTTCTTTATCTACTTTAGAGGAAGAAATTCGTACTATTCACCTGTTATTTTTTGGGCTGTGTTTTATGTGAAAAGCGGAACAAGTCAAATGGGTTAAATGTCGCCAAAGATTTATTTGTAATTCCTTATAGCTTCTTATAACTTTTTACATCAACAATCTGGATAAGTATTATAGTCTAATATTGCTTCTGCTAACACGTTTCGTATTCAGATTTTTATCTAAAAAAAAGGCTAAATGTATTTACATCCTACCCGACCTGTTTTAACCCACGACTGCCGTGAGTGCCCGTGACCTTTTTCACTAAGCTGCCAGACATCTGTTTATTGTTTGCTATATGTTATTTGAGTATTTCTGTTTTTTTCATTCATACATGATATAAAATGTAGGGATCTTAATTGGGATCTGCTGGATTTGATCACGTGGCCCATCTATATGGCAGAGTACCTACTTATGAAACCTGATTTTAATCTTGCTCTCTTGAAGTCATTCAAGACTGACTACCATAAACAGTCGGAATTTGTCAAGGTTGAATTGTTGCAGTTTATATGTGATGATGTGATAGAAATCGAAGCTATAAGTTTAGAGCTTAATAGAAGGATCATGGTAGGTCAACCTGCTAATGCTGTGGATCCCGATTTACGTACAAAATCGCCGGCTTCTAAGAGAAGGAGGACGAAATCAGGTAGTTCAGGCATGAGTGAGGAGGTCATTGATGAAATCGCAGATTTGAACAGTGATGAATGTTGCCTTTGTAAAATGGATGGTAACTTAATATGTTGTGATGGTTGCCCTGCTGCATATCATTCAAAGTGTGTTGGTATTGCAACTAATTTGTTGCCGGAGGGCAATTGGTATTGTCCAGAGTGTGTAGTCGGCAAGAAAAATCCGGAAGTTGATGTGGCGAAATCTATTCGAGGAGCAGATTTTTTGGGTATTGACCCGCATGGGAGATCATATTATAGCAGCTGTGGTTACCTTTTGGTGTAAGTTCTTTATATTATTTTTACAAGTGAAGTAATTTTCTTTTCTGAATTGGATTGGTTTTTTTTTTTTTTTTTTTTTTTTTTTTTTTTTTTTTCTCTCTCTCTCTCTCTCTCTCTCTCTTATCAAGAACTTAACTTAATCCCTTGCCTAAGGCAGCAATTTTGATCCACGAACTTTCTAAATAGCCGAATTGGGTTAATTTGATCTACAACAGGTCAAAATTTAAGGTTCTTTATTATTTTTTTTTTTATTATTTTTTTTTTGGCTATTTTATTTTTTTCGTATATAAAAAGGGAACAAGTCAAATGTGCGGATGGGGTTAAAAGTTTAGTGAGTCAATGCATACAACCACCCACATCACTTACTTTAGTTTTCATAATATCGTTTTTGTAATGATATCTGATGGATCAAATTATAAAATATTAATTAAAACAAAATGGACAAAAAGTGTGGGTCAACCAAACCAGTAGTGCCCGTCTCCACCTGTTATAAACGATTACCTAATCCCCCCTTTTGTCACCTCTGTTCTTGTTGGATATCTCTAACTGATTACGTGGATGCATCTGCAGGTCAGATAACTGTGATGCGGAAACCGCATTTCATTACTATCACATGAATGATTTGACTGCTCTAATCAACACTCTGAATTTACTTAAGGGTTACAAAAGTATATCAAATGCCATCACCAAGCACTGGCGTTTATACACAAAACTTTATGGTGAAAAAGGTAAGCTGGATTCAAAAAATGCTTCGTTATGTGTGGATCCTCTTCTAAAAGTCGCAACAGAATCTTCAGAAACTTGTGTGGAAACAGACAGATCATTAGCTCACTCTGCTGGATCTTCTGAACTTTCTGAGGTTGTCACACCGGCTGCCTCAAAAACTCGACGAAAGATAAACAGATCTTCTCGTGTTGGGACAAAGGTTGATTCTTCGAACAATGGATATGAATTATCCAAACTGTCTACAAAGGAAGGCATGTTACAGCAGTTAGAGATTGGTTATCTGAATTTATATAGCTTTGCTAGAGTTGCATCATCAGTGGCCAGAGATTGGATACCGAAACCATCAGACAAGGCATCTCAAACACCTACAAAATCACTGGAGGAGTTGATTTCGATACAGATAAAAATCATAACAAAGACACCTGTTGATTTTTGCTGGTCTAATATCCGGAAATTAAGTGTGGATGCTCGAAAAGAAAAATGTGGGTGGTGTCTTGCTTGCAAATTTCCTACGGATGATGGCAATTGCTTGTTCTTCGTGAATAACCCTATTGATGTGGAAAGTTTTACAAGTGAAGTGTTAGGTTTTGATTCGACGATAAGCAGGAATAATCGTCTTACTGATTGCATGTGTCATATCCTCTACATTGAAGAACGTTTGCATGGTCTGTTGTTGGGTCCTTGGCTTAATCCTCATTTCCCAAAGATTTATCGTAAAAGTTTCTCGGAGGCGTCTGATATAGTTACAGTCAAAGACCTGCTGCTTATGGTAAGAATTTATAGTTATTTGATTCATTTAATATTGCAGATGGTTGAATGGTCAGTCAATTAGAGTTGGCCTGTTGAGCGGGACGGGCTGGTTGGGTTATTGGTCGGGCAATTTTTATAAAAAATAAGATTCTAAATGTGATAGCCATATTAGTCATCAGCATATTTGTTTGATAACGCGAGTTAGGATCTTTGATACATTTAAATACACTCCAAATGACCTTTTGATCCTTTAAGATATAGCATAACGTATGCTAACCCAATTGGTAGTAGTTGCCACCGCTGCAATCAAGGATTCTTGTATTTGCATATGCATTTAAATTATATTCCTCTAATTCATAGATAAATTTTTATCATGTGATATAACATTCTTGTTCCTATTTACTACTTAATTTAGTAATTTGGGCAAAAGGTGGATCAAGATGGTATGTGAACCATGCCAACGAATGTGGATTCCTTTATTGTTTGAATTTTAATAAGCTCATGGGAGTCCTATTTATAGATCTGCGTAGTAGGTTGGTAACTTATCTGTCTATTTTAATGTAGCACTAGACAATTCTAGATTTATTATCCAAGCCTTCATTTACTAATTTGGGGTTATAGATATTTTTATATGAAATTATAAAATTGGCCTAAGAAAACAGAAAAAATAAATTGAAGAGATGTCATATCTTAGGGATTTAAGATATAAACAGCATCTTTGCACACACTCAGAAAGTTTTGAAGTCTAAACGAATTAATTCTTTTCTTTAAATGCATTCCCTGAAAAGTTTATCATAGTTATGCACACCCCCCCGACAGAAAGAAGCTTTTCTTGATCTACCACCCTACACCTTTACGAGGCATACTAATTTTGGTATAGGATTCTCGGTTGTTATTTTCCTGATGAAGCTACATAATTTATGACTTTATAGTAAGATATATGAATAAATTCTGTCAGTTACATTCATTTGGAGGGATAGTGACCCGTGATCGTGCCTGTTAGGCCACATCTTGTTCCACTAGTCCAGATATTTCATGTGTCAACAATCAACATGCTTTCGTCGTCTTATGCTTCTGTTTTAACTCAGCGGAAGTTGCAGTTCATGTGCTTAGTTTGATTCCAGTATTATTTAAACCCTTTACTACGCAAGGTTTTCTCTATACCTAAAATTATCTCAACACCAAAAATATATGGTTTTTTGGCAATTTAGCTTGTTTTTCTCTTTGCTTTTACCTCTTATTCTTCATGCTCATCCAGATCCTCAATAGTTTGTGTCATATCAGGGGTGCTAGGACGTATATTCATATGGGTGCGAACTCCAGAAGTTTCGATTTCAGAATATACTGTGGGCTTGCTTGTTACTCTATAGTAGCCTTCCTTCAATTTCGCCAGTAATTTAAAATGATAGGATGACTAGGTGGCCATTTCCACTTATGACTGCCACAGAAGGAAAATAAAAATTGTGGACTCTCATACTTCCTACATATAGTAAAGTATTAAAGCATGTTTATAATAAATAAGAGGAATCATCAAGTTAATAGGTTAAGGGTTGGGTTTGAGTTTGTCATATATGATTACAATCTACAAAATAGTAGACTGAAGTTGTGATAATAATTATGTGAAATGAGTTGACTTAAGACCATTGTAAGCATTTGATTATGAATTATGCAACTTTTTGACTCATTTAACTGGTATGACTCATCCTATTTGACCTGTTTGTTCTGTTCCTATCATAGTATAACCCGAAAATATCTGTTTACATGAAAATTGGTGAAATTGCTCCCTCCATTGCTTTGATTATGCTCTAATCTAACACTGTAGTTACAGCTGTGTTGAGCCTTTTGGTGTACAATAATGATTATCCGGAAATATAATACGATCTGTCATGCAGAACTTGACTTACGATTTATGCTACTTTTTGTCTTCAGTTAGAGTCCAATATTTGGTTACGTGCACTTTCGGATGAGTGGTCAAAACACGTGGATTCAGTGGTCACTGTGGGCTCTGCTTCTCATTTTGTGGCTAAGATTCGTATGAACTCAAAAAATTTGATTGGAAAGAAAAGATCTACTTCGGATTCTGAGCCACATTCTCTTAAAAATGCATCTACTGGTATTGGCCTATATTGGTGGAGGGGTGGCAGGCTCACACGAAAGCTTTTTAACTGGAAGGTTTTGCCTCGCTCCTTGGCTTGCAAAGCTGCCCGTCAAGGTCAGTATCCAATTAACTTACTCATGTTGTTTCTTATTCAATTTAAGATAGACAGTCATCCTCAAACTTTTATTAATTATGTTTGATTAGGCGGGGGCAG
>JARVZY010007331.1:0-23615 GCA_030686995.1 Artemisia argyi | reverse complement strand
ACAAATAAACACGAAATGACAATAAGATTCAAGGGTACGATTTTGTTTGTGTGATTCAAATGGGTTTTCATTTGATGAATAAGAATGACAATACAAGAATTATCACATCGTGTATTGATGTTGGATTTTATATATTTCTGATGAATAAGAATACAAGATTTGTTTGTTAGAAAGCAAGTACATCAATATGGTCTACATTTTTTTTATGTGATTGATAAAAGTCATTTTAGATCCCTAACTTTGAGCCAAATTCAAACCACGAGTTTAAAAAATAACAATTCTTAATTATGACCAGGGCACAAATAATTTCGTAGTTATTTATATAACATGTGCATATATTCATTAAGTGAAATGAATAACATAGTGGGTTGTGTTTTGGTAAATTGTCTTTTGAGACTTTGAAGTAAAATTATCCGTATTAAGTATGCCGTATAAAAGAGAAAAAGTAATCATTGAAATACATTGATGTTGTTGACAAAGTTGTGGTGTCAAGAAAGACGAGTTGTTTCAAAACTAAATATGACCACACGGGTCGACATGATATCGAATATGACCACACGGGCCAACATGATACTGATTATGACCACACGGGTCAACATACAATTAAAATCATAAGGATTTATTAGTTCATTATACAAGCGTCTGCACCAACATTACGAAAAAACACATAATTATTCAACCAAAAGACCGTGCATCGCACGGGTTGGATAAAACCTCGTATATATAAAGTTTTTGTTAAAATCAATATTACCATTCAATCCTTCATGTTTCTCAATTTTACACTTTTCACCCTTAACGGAAAACATTTACGCCGTTAGTCCAAAAATTATATATATTTACATTTTTAGTCCAAATATCAAATATTTACATTCATTATCCCTAAGTTTCAATATTTACAGTTTATACCCTTTAAAAAACAGTTTTTATACTTTTCACCCTAAGTTTTACAAACTTTACATTTTTAGTCCTTAACTTTCGAACATTTGCAAAAATAGTCCAAATTTTACCAAATTCAAAACTTAGCATTTTTATTATTTCAATAAGCTCAGAATATTTAGAAAAGCTTAATTCAACAGCTTATTAGCTTATTATTAGCTTATTTCGTTAATTGGGCTTAACGAGCCAATATAAGGGCCCGTTAAGGTTTTATGATACAAGGGGTTTGGGGGAACACTAGGTTTATAGAAATCCATCATTTTAAGTTACAAATTCATTTCAAAACAGCTTATACGCTCAGCTTATTGTAATAAGCTAAAATGAGCTTTTTGGGCTTTTAGGCCCACGTAAGGTTTTTAAAGTTTCTGAAAACAGTTCCAATGTCGGTTTACTTTAGGTCTCGTTTAGTGATCAAACGATGTTGTTAGGTCGTATTATTTATCATTCTCGTTAGTTTACAAGGTATACAATTAGGTCGTGTAAAAATAACGATGGGTCATGTATTGAAATCAGACATGGCGAGGCCAAAGTGTAAGCCAAAACTCAATACGTAAAAACTATATAAGTTGAAAAATAAACTAAGTCTTTTAGTATTTTACGTGCATGTTCATTACAACATAGAAACGTATGATTTTTAGTGTGTATACGTTATTATTAGTCTTAATCTTTTATAGGTATTCGTTGATGACTTAGTAAACATACAATACGATATATAATAATAGCATGTTACGTTTTAGTTTCTCATTTTATTTAGACGAAGTGTTTGTGCAAAATCAGTGATACGTATATGTATATATATAGAAAGAAAGAATTCAAGGTCTCACCTCACCTCAAGAGGTGGAGTAAAACGAGGCGTATGGTTCGTGTAATGGTACAATTGCTTCGTGGTTCACTTCACGTCCTTCCAAGGGTTCGAAAGGCTCCAAGCTTTGCTTCCTAGGTTCACTTCAAGGCGTGGTACTCTTGGCGATTTGTTTGTCCTCCAACAGCTCCTCCTCGTTAGTATTTTTAGTGGTAGAGTTTGTTTAAGTGCATGTAACGATCAGGGTTGCATGGGAGGTCTTATATAGGCAGTTTTTGAAAGGTAGAAACAAGGTAGGCTCACAAGTGTTGGTGTAGCATGTGAGGGCGAATAGTGTTGCCACAAATAAAGGCCAATCGAGTTTGTACAAGCCAAGATTATGTAAGATATGATCCATGTTCATTCCTGACGTTTCATGATATGTATATGGTTAGTTTAGATGGGATTGGGGAGTATGGGTGGTAGCAAGGAATGTATTGCCACGTTTGAGCATATCTTTCTATATGGTTTTTGGTGATTCACTTAGGGCATTTCTGGGGTAGTAAACGAGGGTGAGTGAGCACAAGTTTTATCATTCCTGGTTCTTTGGTGCTAGGTGAGATGAGTTAAGTAAAAATATACGTAGGTTAGATGTAGAAATCGTAAAATACTAGGGTGCGTTTGGGAGTGTCGAGGTGTGTTTGCAAAAGAAAGAAAAATTTAAAAGGGGTGCGTTTGGGCTTTGAGCATGTGGGCTGTTGGTGGTGTCGGCCCAAGAAAAAGAAAGAAATAAAAAGGAGTCCGTTTGGTTTAATAATTGGATTCGTGGCCCAAAGGGTGTTGGGGGCCCACCTGGGGTGTCTTGATTATCGTGTCGAAGTTCAAAAATATTAGTGAGTGTTCTCGGGAAATTTCGTAGATTCGGGGAATATATAAATAGTATATGTTATTTAGACGAAACGTATTATTAAATATAAACGCGTTATATAATTATTTATCGTTCGCAATAATTATAGGCAACCTAGGTTGTGTGTAAGCATCGTTCCTGGGTAAACGGCCAATCACAGTTATCGTAGTGATTCAATATCAAGCCATATCATAAAAAAAAAAATTGTTACCCGTAAAATGGTGTTAATTTATCGTAACATCGTTTTATTTATTTGTATGCATTTACTAATCGTAAGGGAAATTTACGAGAGGTTACATATTAGGGTACAAATGTAAAACCTAAATACACTATAGGGTGTAAAGTGAAAATAGTCAAAAGAAGTCTTCTTCCTCATCCATTCAGTCGCACCCAGAACTATGTTTTCACATTTTTCTTATAAATCTCTTAAAACTAAACTACTAATCGATGTATAACATATATTCGGTAAACAAATAACAGTATGTTAGGTTCGAGAATACATTTTCATCTATTATACGTGAAAAACTTAGTTAAACACCATTATCGGTTTTTCAATCTTGGGGCCCCTCGAAATTTGGAGGCCCTGTGCGGTCGATCACCCTTCACATGCTCAAATCCGGCCATGAGCTTAACTAATTAATGCTTACTAGGGTAGCCAATTTGCTGATGTCACACGTATTATTGTCACAAAATGTTACTGATGGTACTTTTATCTTCACTCAAATAGGGTGTGTTAATAAATCGATAAAAACATGACGGGGTGCACTTACAATTTGGTTAGCCTATTTTTGCAGTTAATTTATATCTTTTTAGTTTTTTGGAAAATTCTATATTAACAATATGTTGCTTACACATGATATTTTTCTTAATTTCTATTAGGTTAAAATTTTTGTTTTGGTGCTGCCATCTTTCCGACGTAAAGAACATATCAGGAGGAAGGTTGTGTAATCCCTTTATTAAAGCATCATATCACGACAAGCTTTGAGATATCAATTTTGAAGCTCTTTTCTACTTCTAGAGGTGATGCTCATTAGTTATTTATCAGAATTTGTGTTGTGTTTCTTAATGTGTTGGAATTAAATAACATGACAATCATAAATTTAAACACAAAATAACATCAAAGTACATGCGGAAGCGAAGGATCATATAATTGTAATTAACTAACCGAATAATAAATAGTATACGTACCTTATGCAATTCCAAGCTAGCAATTAATTGGATCAATCAAGAACCCTAACTAGGGTTTATGTGGATTAATGAATTAACCCTTACCCTTTTTCAATTCAATCAAAGATACAAACAATAGTGTGTTTGTACCAAGTTCTTGTACACACGTACTAATATCAAATTACAGTAAATGCCAGTTTTAAAACACAAAACAATTTGTTTTTGAAAAAAAATTGATCGACCCTGTGAGAGGGTTTAGTTCGATCGACCAAACACAAAGAAAAGGGAAAACAAGTTTTAGGGTATTATGTGTGCTCAAAAGATATGAAACAATGAACCCCTAGCCTTGTTTATATAGGATAACAAAACTTAGGCAACAAGTTAGGGATTGGGTTGGGTTTACCCCTTGCCGATCGATTCTAGCAAACCCAAAGGGTTTCTAGATCATTCTTGTTCTCTAATTTTCCATCTATAGTCCTTTCCTTTTATTATCTAACGACCGTTAGTCAATTACCGTTAATTAATTAACGCTCGTTAGTTGTTTTGTGTAATAAATAATTAAACACAAAATTTTATATTTAATTATTTAAACTTTAATTCTTCACACGTAAAGTGTGCAATCCCGTGGTCTTGAGTTCGATTCTAGAAATACATGTATAAAATATCGTCCATAAACTAGCATAATGTTCTAATTTGGTTTCGATCTCTTAAAAATATTTGACCATAGAAATGATATGGATCTCATAAACTAAGTATCATGTCAATGTAGTTATGTTTGTAATTAGTATATTTCATAATTTGTCGCTTGCAGACGCAATGCATAATAGACAAGGCATAACGGTTTGACTAGCTCCAAAAAATGCCCCATTTTGTCCCATGTAAAGATGTAGTTGGTCAGCCTGGTCATTGTTTTTAGGATTCTTCATCGTTTTTAGGAATCTGCATCGTCTCTGTTTCTTGAAATTTATAATATCCGTTTCAATGTCAATATAAAAATTTAAAACCATAAAAAGGTCACTTATATGGCACTAACATATACAAGTAGCTGAAGATACGTTTTTTGATATACTATGTATTTCTGTTTTTTGTGTCCTTTGTTGCACATAATATGTTTAAATACTTATTACTTATACTAGATGAGTACCTGTGCATAGCAATGGGATTTTATACCGACATGTTTTATTGATAAAAAAAAGTTTACAGGTTAAAAACGAAAAATAATAAAAGTTTGAAGATTTGGGGATTAAACATAATATTTTGAAACTCGGTTCGACCTGGGTGGTTCAACTGGTTGAACCGTTCCGGTCGAAAAAGGGGTCAATTTAAACCGGGTCAACTTGTCGGGCTGGGTCGAAAATGGGTCAACCCGCCGGGTTTGAAGCGTCCCGGGTCAACCCAATTTTTGATTTGTATTAATAGTTTCCTGTTGAAATATATGTTTTCAACATTTCTTTTTTTAGTTTCAACTTTTGAATTTTAAGTTTTTTCTTCGGGTACCCTGTGACAATTAACTAGAGAAATAGATCTCCATTAGGCCTGATTCACCTATTTGTATCGGTTTCAACGGGTCCTCTCTTGTTCATTTTCGGATGACTATTATTGGTTACCGAACCGGTGACTACACTGGTTCCCGGTTGAACCCGTTGGTCCCGTCCAGTTTTCATAACTATATGTACCATCAACTTGTTAGGTTGTATGAAGCTTTGTGCGTTTTATTAATTTGTATAATGTGTATACTAACGGGTCCTCTCTGGTTCATTTTCGGATGACTTTTATTGGTTAGCCGAACCGGTGGCGATACCGGTTCCCGATTGAACCCGTTGGTCCCGTCCGATTTTCAAACCTATATGTACCATCAACTTGTTAGGTTCTATGAAGCTTTGTGTGTTTTATTAATTTGTATAACATGTACTTTTTATTTTAGGGTGTTTTAAAAATAACATTAACTAGTGTGTTTAATTATTTTACATGCATTATGTTGTAACTTGTTTAAATTGTACATTATAAAATTTTTATAGTACTCTTTAGTCAGCGATATTTTAATTTGTTGTATTTAATTTGGTAGATATGTTTTTAATTGGTTGTACAATGTGAATAAATCATTATACTTTTAAGTAATGAGTAGTTTTATTAAGATTATTAATTACATATACATTTCTCTCACCTATGACCATTTTCAACTTTCAACATTCCACGTTGACCATACACCCTTTATATGTAGTATAGATTAGTACCAAAAAATTTCGAACATAGAAATCGATAGATAAGTAAAGAACACAAATGAACGTATGTATTACTTACCATTCCTCCACCACTAATCTTTATTCACACTTATCTTTGATTTCTGTAATAAATAAATAAAAAATAATAATTAGTAAAAATAAACACAAATTAAACAGTGATTAAAAAGGGGGTTTTATTACCTAATAAGAATAAAAGACTTATCAGCAAAATCAATGAACTTTATGATTTCTTCAAGGATTCATCAAACATGTTATGGGCATACAAAAAATAAAAATCAACCTAGGTTCACATCATTCAACAAGATATGAGGTTCAGAGTACACACTTGTTCTTGCTATTTTGATCCCGCACAACTAAATGCGAGGGTTAAGGGAGCAACGCTCCCTTGCATAGTTTCAGGGTTATGGGGCCGCAAAAGACACAATTTTTACTAATAGTTGTGACTCTTCCCATTGACCGCTTAATTTAATTTAACTAACTTTATAAGATTATTGTAACATTTTTTTTATCACATCAATAAAATTTACATGGACATTTTCTTTGTATTCGTTTGTTCTTTCGTGTCTTAAAAAACAACTTGAAAATCTTTGAATTGTTCACTTAAGGATTTCGTGATACCCAAAACATACAGGGTCAAATATGATTCCGGTTCGTAACACAATACGCGTAATTGGAGAAGCTATTATAGAATGCGTACTATAATGAACTATATATCTTTTTGGCAACCTATGAAATAAAGATTCGTTCCACTATTGCTAGAAAACCAAAAAAGATAGCATAATGTCACGTGAACAAATCTATAAAAATCTTAGTTTGAAGTTTTCAATAATCAAATTGCATACGATGAATGTGGGAACAAATTGACCAAGATGAACAAATATTTTTGGTCAGATACACAAGTTTGATTTTATTTTGCAAAAGGTAACCCATCTAGTTGGATGTTAAAGCATACATGGTGAAATGAAATTTATTTTTATATTTATAGTTCATTTCTTAATTTATACTAGTCGGAAATATAATTTCTAACTAATTATTTCCTTTCATGAACAACGGATGCGTTGCTTATAGTATGTCTTTTAAGAAATTGTTCTATATTAATTTAAAAACCCTGGTCTATTAGATTGTCGTAATTAACTACTGATTTTTGTAATCAGAAAAACAACAGTACTTCATTCGTCCTTAATGTGATATGAGGGGTGTAGGATGCAGACAATTATGTTTACATAATATGATTTTATCTAAAGTATTATCATAATCAACCACTGATTTGCATAATTCAATACATATTTACGTAATCTGATTTTATTTATCTATACTTAGTACTATCATAATCAACAATTAATTTTCATAATTACATAATATTGTTTTATTTAGTCAATATGATTTTATTTATCTATACTTAGTACTATCATAATCAACAATTACTTTTCATAATTACATAATATTGTCTTAATAAGTTAATATGATTTTATTTATCTATACTTAATATTATCATAATCAATAATTAATTTTCATAATTACATAATATTGATTTATTTAGTTAGTCCTTGTAATAACTCAATGATCATCTATATAAACGGATAAACAACTAAAATACAATATGAAAAGCTATAAGATGGGTGATATAATGAAGAACATATTCCTCGTTACGTTAATTCTATACACATTTTCTGTTGTTCGATCGTCAGACCAAGATGTAATCAACGGTCTTGAACCATATAGAGTAGAGATCATTTCAGAAATCAATGTACTAGTTGCTCATTGTCGTTCAAAGGATACTGATTTTGGTGAAAAAATATTAATCATAAATGATGCATTTCATTGGGAATTCCGTAGGAATATTGGCGAGACAACTAAATATTCTTGCAAGCTTACGTGGATGGCGGACGGAAAAATCTTTAAAGAATTCGACAATTTTGAAGTTTTTAATAATCACATTGCAGAAGAATGTGGCAAAAAATTGACGAAAACAAACAATTGTTTTTGGTCAGTTAGCCAAGCTGGATTCAGCTTTGCAAAAGATAATCCATCTAATTGGGTGTTAAAGCAAGGATGGTGAAAATGAAATTTACTAAGTGTTTTTTATGTTTCATCATTTTGCTGTTTAACTATGTCTGCAAAGCAATCCGTATTTTAGTTCCAAACAAAAGGAATGCATCTTATGGATGAAAGTAAATGCTTATGAATAAACAAAGTACTACTTTCCGAGCGTTGTAGCGGAAGCAAAAATATTTTGTATTGTAGGTACAAAATAAAACTAAAGTAATAATGTACTTTACAATAAAAATTGATAAAAAAAAGATCGATGGAAAGGAGTATATCTAAATTTACATATAAAGTAAAAATGGTCAATGTTGAATGTTGAAAATGGTCAATGACAATGTGGAATTATAGCTTTTAATGATCAATGTTGAATTGAAACTAAATGGCACTACAATACATTGCGTACTAATCTCGGGAAGTATTAAACCTAAATTAAGAAGCCTTTTTAATTAGTACAACTCACAATTCGTAGTACGGAAATCAATCCCCCTTGACTTCTGTATGGAAATAAAAATAAACACTAATGAGCCGTTTGGCACACGGTTTTTATTGGATTGCAGTGAAAGATTATTCAAAACATTTATTCGGTTCGTTTTGAAACCACTGACACTTGGGTTTTAGAAATTTGATGATAGGAAAAATATTTTTAATTTGATACTTTTTTATTCAGCCACATATTACTTTTTTTATTCTTATGTTTTACCTTTTTTTAAAATTTTAAATAAATATATAAAATAAACTTATCAATAATTTATTTTCTCTCTCTTCATTTAATTCAAATCATATATTAAATCCAAATCCAAACCCTAATCCTAATCCTAATCCAAATCCAAATCCTAATCCAAAACCCGTCTACCAACCAAACGGGCCCTAAAATCACTCTGGTATGGAAATCAATCTTGTCCTTATCTTAATTTTAACTACATATAAAGTGAAAATCACATTTTTTTTTAATTTCACAAAAGTGAAAAACTTAATCTATGTAAGGAATGTACAAAGTCTAACAATGCAAGGTCAAATTTTAAAGCGTGTATTTTCAAAGTGCAAACTGTGTATTTTAGTTGATAAGTATAAAAAGGATTTTATAAAATACAATACTGAAAATGTATTTTATCGACATATAGAAATGATCTGACAAAAGTTGAAAAGAATTGAAACTTATGTCAATCAAAGTGCAAATCGTGTATTTATGATTTGAAATAGTCAAAACTTATAATTCAATAAGTATAGAACGTATTATATAAAATACAAACAGTGTATTTTAGTTATTTGCCAAATTGACATCTCTTCTCTTTTCTATATATAAAGTGGAAGCCAACATCAATTGTTTAGGTTATTGAAAATTAGGCTCACCTCTTCTCTATACGTAAAATGGAAGCTAACATGGGTTTGGATGTTGTTGAACCAGTTGAGCCCGTTCAAATTGAATCCGAGGTTTACGTTTTATCTCTTTTTTTGCTATCATATTTGTTTACTACATTGTTCTAATATCTTGTATCTTATTTCTACTTGCTAGATTGACTTAGAAATACTCAATCAATGCGTTCACTCCTATGGAACTTGAGGTAAAGGCAACCTTGCTGAAGCTTCTGTTGACGCTGAGGTAACCGCGCCATATCATTTCTTTTTGTGGATACAAATATACAATATACTAAATATGTGTAAGTTGAGTTGTTTGTTGTTACTTTGTAATGTTACGGTCTGCTAACAAAACAGTGATGCATATTTGAATGGACCAAAGTTGATAATAACCAATTTTTTTGTTGTTGGAAACCATGTATGCAAACATGAGAAAGAATGAACATGGTAGTCAGTTATACAATTACATTACATGATGTTCACGAAACCGATTTATATGAACTAGATGGACATGGTTACTGCAAACAAATATCTTATGTATTTTAATATATATTTCATATTGTAATGTTTAATAATTAACGTTATGTTTTGTTATTAAATGAAGTGTTAGTTTTAGTTTAGGAGTTGAATTTGAAAATAGTTTGGTTAAAATATGGTTATGATACCAAGGGTTTTTGGTTAAAGTTTGGTTGCTTATGTGGCGTTGACGTGGTAGTTGGTTAAAGTTTAGCCAAAGTTACCTTACCTTATGCTCTTAGGCATATACTACATTCAGCTATTATACTTAATAGCTTAACCAGGGTCATCCTGTGAATTTTGAGGGCCCTGTGCCATCATGAGTACTTTGGCCTCATGTATAACACAAAAGCTTTATATAATGTAAAAGTAAAAAATCTGAAAATAATGTTATGTAAGGAAAAACGCCGGGTAACAAAGGCGTTTAACAAATTTATATGTGTTGCACTGATAATATTAGACCACCTATAAAACCTTTCATTATTTAAGAAATAGATTGGACCATTCTTAATTTTTGTCTAAAACGTGGGTTGAAAATGTTAATTTGATATATTAGGGTACAAATGTAAAACCTAAATACACTATAGGGTGTAAAGTGAAAATAGTCAAAAGATGTTTTCTTCCTCATCCATTCAGTCGCACCCAGAACTATGTTTTCACATTTTTCTAATAAATCTCTTAAAACTAAACTACTAATCAATGTATAACATATATTCTGTAAACAAATAACAGTATGTTAGGTTCTAGAATACATTTTCATCTATTATACGTGAAAAACTTAGTTAAACACCATTGTCGGTTTCTCAATCTTGGGGCCCCTTGAAATTTGGAGGCCCTGTGCGGTTGATCACCCTGCACATGCTCAAATCCGGCCATGAGCTTAACTAATTAATGCTTACTAGGGTAGCCAATTTGCTGATGTCATACGTATTATTGTCACAAAATGTTACTGATGCTACTTTCATCTTCACTCAAATAAGGTTTGTTAATAAATCGATAAAAACATGACGGGGTGCACTTACAATTTTGTTAGCCTATTTTGGCAGTTTATATCTTTTTAGTTTTTTGGAAAATTCTATATTAACAATATGTTGCTTACACGTGAAATTTTTCTTATTTTCTATTAAGTTTACATTTTTGTTTTGGTGTTGCCATCTTTCCGATGTAAAGAACATATCACGAGGAAGGTTGCGTAATCCCTTTATTAAAGCATCATATCACGACAAGCTTTGAGATATCAATTTTGAAGCTCTTTTCTACTTCTAGAGGTGATGCTCATTAGTTATTTATCAAAATTTGTGTTGTGTTTCTTAATGTGTTGGAATTAAATAACATGACAAGCATAAATTTAAATACAATATAACATTAAAGTACATGCAGAAGTGAAGGATCATATAATTGTAATTAACTAACCGAATAATAAATAGTATACGTACCTTATGCAATTCCAAGCTAGCAATTAATTGGATCAATCAAGAACCCTAATTAGGGTTTATGTGGATTAATGAATTGATCCTTACCCTTTTTCAATTCAATCAAAGATACAAACAATAGTGTGTTTGTACCACGTTCTTGTACACACATACTAATATCAAATTAAACTAAATGCCAGTTTTAAAACACAAAACAATTTGTTTTGGAAAAACAAATCGATCAGGGTTTAGTTCAATCGACCAAACACAAAGAAAAGGAAAAACAAGTTTTAGGGTATTGTGTGTGCACAAAAGATATGAAACAATGAACCCCTAGCCTTGTTTATATAGGATGACAAAACTTAGGGAACAAGTTAGGGATTGGGTTGGGTTTACCCCTTGCCGATCGATTCTAGCAAACCCAAAGGGTGTCTAGATCATTCTTGTTCTCTAATTTTCCATCTATAGTCCTTTCCTTTTATTATCTAACGACCGTTTGTCAATTACCGTTAATTACTTAACGCTCGTTAGTTGTTTTGTGTAATAAATAATTAAACACAAAATTTTGTATTTAATTATTTAAACTTTAATTCTTCACACGTAAAGTGTGCAATCCCGTGGTCTTTAGTTCGATTCTAGACATACACGTATAAAATATCTTCCATAAACTAGCATAATGTTCTAATTAGGTTTCGCTCTCTTAAAAATATTTGACCGTAGAAATGATATGGATCTCATAAACTTAGTATTATGTCACTTTAGTTATGTTTGTAATTAGTATATTTCATAATTTGTCGCTTGCAGACGCAATGTGTTGATATAAATAATGTATAAAAACGTTATTAATATCTTTCGATATCCTTAAGTTTTGACGATCACAAAATATAAGAACATTAAACGCAAAGTTAATACGTAAACAAGTTTTAAGCAAGTTTATATCATCTCATCCAACATAATCACTTAAGGTATGAATAAACAAGTGACTAATACATTTTATGATCAAAGGGATGTTTATTTAAATAATACAAAGTTTATAAAATTAAATAAACTTATTATATATTTTTGAAAAACATTTTTGGTAATAAAGGAAAATGTTTTATTCATAATAAATATATGAATTCAAAATTTTAACCAAAATCAGTTAGTTTTTCACCAAATAAACTTTCCCCAGAAAAAGACAAGAAAACTGCAGTTTTCGTCTGAGCGGCCCCCTTAATTATAAGGGCGGTCCCCTTAATTTTAAGGGGACCGGCACACAATTAAGGGGACCGGCCATGCTCCCCTGTCAGATTCTGTCAGAAATTTTTCCCTATAAATACCACCTTAAATCTGGAATTTTTCCCACCTCTTGCACGAAAATTTTCATATCCAAATCTCTCTAAACATCCTTCTAAAAACCCTTTGATCATATAATTGTTAATCCTTGTTTCAAGTGATTCATTCCCTCACCTCTCATCTCTCAAAGTGCAAGAGAAGAATACTCCTTCAACATCTAGTTGTGAAGTATTGTAGATTTATGTATATAATCTAGTCGTTGTGTACATTCATTGTAAAGGTGTGATAGTATTGTAACTAGATAGATCTAGGAGTAGAAGTTGTGAATAGAAGTAGTGAGATATAAGTAGTGTTGTGAAGAAGAGAAGAAATAGTTGTGAAAGAGAAGTGTTAGGAAGTAGATTGGTGTGAAGAAGATTGGCGTGTAGAAGATAGTTGTGAAGAAGATTGGTGTGTAGAAGATAGGTGTGAAGAAAATTGGTGTGTAGGAGATAGGTGTGAAGAAGTGGTGTGATTAAGTAGTGAATAGGTGTGAATTAGTTGTGTAGAAGGTGTGAATAAGTTGTGGTGTGTATATTGGTGTATAAGGTTTTCTCCGCCATAAAGGAGCTTGTTGACATAGTGAAGAAAACTCTCGAGTAGGTGACTCGGGGAGTGGAGTAGGAACAAGGAAGGTGTCCTTGTTGCCGAACCACTATAAATCCTTTGTCTCGCGGTTAGATCTTTCCTTTACTTAGCTTATTTATTTACATCTCGTACATAGCTATAATTGTTTATATTGTGCATGTGTTAATCTTACATACTTAGCTTACATCTTTACTATTTCGTATACTTATATATTATTGTTCATATTGTTCAAGAATTGAGTTCACATAAGATTGAATCAAAGTTTTAAAAGTAAACAAGGTTTTTAAAACTATACTAATTTTTCAAAAACAAAGTCTTTATAACAAACCTAAAAGAATTCACATATAATAGATCATATAGTTGTTTTTAAACTTAACTCTAATTAAAGGCCTTATCAAACAAACAATTGAATAAACTCGTATTAATATTTTGAAACCAAGCTTTATAAAAATTGAAAAGACGTAAAACTATTCAACCCCCCCTTCTAGTTTTCCACAATTGGTATCAGAGCCACGTCTAGCAAGATTTTTAAAATATATTGTATTTTAAAACTTGTAACGATCTATGGAATCTGAAAAATATTTAGAAGGGCAATCTATGCAAAGACCACCGTTATTTGAAAGTGATGGTTTTCTTTATTGGAAAAATAGATTCGAAACTTATGTGAAATCAAAAGATCTTGATCTTTGGCATGTTATTACCTTTGGTGACTTTCCCCCTATTCAATATAATTTTGAAACTAAAAAGGATGAAATCGTATCTTTTGAAAAACAAAATGATGATTTGAAAAAGAAACTAGCAAAAAATAATGAGGCTAAAATGGTTATTTATAATGCGTTACCACGCAAAGAATATGAAAGAATTTTTATGTGTAAAACCGCAAAAGAAATTTGGGATTCTTTATTAATTACTCACCAAGGTAATAGTCAAGTCAAAGAAAATAAAATAGATCTTCTTGTTCAACAATATGAACAATTTATGATTTCGGAAGAGGAATCAATAGATAATGCATTTGCTAGGTTTAACACTATCATTACAAGTTTAAAAGCACTTGATGAGAATTTTTCTAGTAAGAATTTTGTTAGGAAATTTCTTAGGGCTCTTCATCCAAAATGGCGAGCTAAAGTTACGGCGATTGAAGAATCAAAGAACTTGTCAACTCTTCAACTTGACGAGTTAATTGGTAACTTGAAAGTATACGAAGCAATAATAAAGAAAGATTCCGAGATGGTTAAAGGAAAAAGGGAGCAAAGCAAATCGATTGCGTTGAAAGCTAAAAAGGACTCTAGTGACGAAGAATGCTCAACCTCCGAAAGCAACGATGAAGAGTATGCTATGGCCGTACGAGATTTCAAGAAATTCTTCAAAATTCGAGGAAGATATGTTAGACAACCATATAATGAAAGAAAGTGCTTTAAGTGTGGAGATCCAAATCATCTTATTGGAGAATGTCCGAAATTGTCAAGAAGTCAAAACCACAAGGCCTTTGTAGGAGGAGCATGGAGCGATAGTGACAATGATGAAAAAGAGACAACAAAAGATGAAAGGTGTCTCATGGCAAAGGCATCCGATAAGGTACGTTCTAAAACCGAATATTATAGTGATGAAAATTTATTTTTAGGTGAAAAAGACCTAGATAGCGAATATAGTAGATTGTGTAAATTAGGTCAAAAGGTAATAGCTAAAAATAAGTCACTAAAACATATTAATAATCAATTAGAAAATGAAATACTTGAATTAAAAATTAAACTACAACATTTGGAAAAAAAAAAGAAGTTTTTATAGAATGTAAAACATGTTTAGAGGTCAAAAATGAAAACGAAAAACTTAAAGATGAAATTTTCAAACTTGACAAGTTTAAAGATAGTAGTAACTCACTTAAGAAAATAATAAGTGTTCAAGAAACTTTGAGAGATAAAACCAGTCTAGGATTCGACTTAACTAATGTTTCAATTAGTGAAAATAAAAATGAAAAGTTTGAATGTGTATCTAGTAAACAAAAACCATTAGACTCAAAACCTAAGTATGTACCTATAAAAGATAGAAAAATACCTATTACGAGTGATGAGGATGTAAAAAGTTTTTATAAACCATCATTAAAAGCCAAAACCGGATTTTCTAAACAAAAATTAAGATCTAAAACTCCACCTCCAAATACACCAAATAATCATCATCCTCGGTCTACAACCCCTCAACATAGGAGAAATCAAGGTAGACAAAACTTTTCTAATAATAGTCACCCAATGTGGATTTATCCACATCAACCAAGCTTTAGCCCATGGGGAATACTTCCACCATACATGCATCCTAGTCAATTGCAAACCATGTTTGGTTCAAACAACTTTGGACCAATGAGACCATGGGAACCAAGTGGCTAAGTTGTCACTTTTGGAAAATATTGGTATCTCATCTACAAATGACTTCTTTAAGTCAACATGGCATCTTGATGTGTTTGAAGAAAATTTATTGAAGACCAAAAGGTACGCATTTCTTTTAAGTTTATCGTTAATATTTATATTCTTAGATTAATAACTAGTTAGAATAATGCTTAGTTATATAGCTAGTAATACTTACTTGCTCACATATTATGAACCCCTCTTAGTTGGCTTTCCTAGGATTTGAATTAAAATTGCTCGTTGTCGAACAACATAGAAAATGGAAATCTTCTATGTCCACTAGTAGAAAACTCTTGGTGATGAAGTGAAATGAGTTAAGTGGATTAATCGTTAATATAGAAGTAAGACTAGATCCCCCGCATAAGAAAACTATGGATGAAACAAGCTCTCGAAGACTATGGCATTAGGTTAGAAAATTTTCCTATTATGTGCAATAACAAAGGTGCTATAGATTTAAGTAAGAATCATGTTCAACACTCTAGGACTAAACATATAGAAATGCGTCATCTCTTTCTTATGGACATTATACAAAAAGAATATATAACAATAGAGAAGGTAGCTTCGGAAGGTAACATTGCCGATAAAGTCACTAAGCCTCTTAAGCGTGATTTACTTAACCACGTATGTTTAGGATTAGGAATGATGGAGCAAATTGATTAAATTCTTGAAATACTTAACATCTTCTGAAAAATCAAAGTTCTGGAAAACTTTCTTTGTCAGATGGGCGGACCCCTTAATCTATAAGGGCGGCCCCCTTAAAATTAAGGGGACCGGCCTCACTTTAAGGGGGCCGGCCATCTGAGCATAAAATTTTAAAATTTTCTTTCCTCTCAAATCTGAGTCTAGGATCCTATTTTACACAAAATCAAGAATTGAGATATTTTGTTTTGCATTAATATATTTTCAAAGAAAACCTCAATTCATTTTGAAATAATTCTCACGTTTAGGAAAACTCATTGTTGAATAATGATAAAAACGTTTTTCTATCAAACCATGCACAAAATCAAAAATTACACTACCACATTTGTTCCATCACTAGTATCTCACTCATTAGTTGCCTTTGCCCTTGCACTAAGTTGTTCATGTTAGGTAGAATGCCTAAATTACTTGATCTATTACTTTATTAATTTTGCATGCATGCTTAATTGCAATTATATTACATGTTTGTTTGCCTATATACTTTTCATGCATATTCCATTAAGATAATACATGCATAGTTGCCTAAAGAGTTGGACTTGCTCAAAACCAAACCTCATAACCTTTACACACTCAAACCACCAAAGTGAAATGAAAAACCAAGTCATTCCTTCCGTGAACATCGCACTTTCACTCTCATCAATCACACCACTTGATACTCATTTCCCATCCTCACCAATAACTCCATCTAGTCATCTAGACAAAATGATTCAACCATGTAACCATACTCTACAAAGTGTGTCATCACCACTACAACTTAACCCATGAAGGTCAAACCATACTTCATGATAAACAAACCTCATGTTCACTCAAATGAACCCTTTCACAAACCACATCATAATAACCAACCATCCATCACATCACCCAAGAACGCCTTCATCTACATACCTACATTTCATCTATCTCCTCGAAACAATCCTTTTATTGAAAAACATCAAAAACAATAATCAATATTACACCTCACTCTCTTTTCCACCAACATTACAAAATTCCTTCATCATCATCTTCCTTGAAAACCTTGATGTTTCGTGAAGAACTTGACCAACTCCATGATATTCGTGATCTCAATACTATGCACCTTGCACAACGCAATTTGCATCACACACCTTCCTCACCGTACTCAAATTACTTACCTCACTCATACTCACATAATTACTCCATCCACATTCGTTTCCATCCTTACTCCCAAAAATGCACTTTCATCTCACCCATAAAATTCAAGAGCATACTCAATCTCAAAACAACAATCCCAATCTCACTCCCAACACCTCACATTTTGGTCAAACTATAAATCCACTATACAAAACATTCTCCACTCATGAAACATCCCATTCGTCCATACATTTATCCTCATCCATTCAATCACCCTCACTAATGAAATTCCACATTCACCCAATTCATTTCTTCCAAATGACCCTCTTGAGGAACATACTCAATCTTTAAACAACAACCATCAAAACTCATCCATACATGAAACCTATGTTCCATGTTCAATCCACAATCAATAATCACTATCCAACTCCACCATCATCACCATCCAACTCCACCATCATCACCATCTTCCGAACATAAGAAGTTCGTTGAAGAACTTAAAAAAGCACATGAGCCTAGTGCTCTTCTTGCTTTACATCTTGCTTAAAGCAATTTGGATCAACAACCTTCATCCACCAACTCATCACCACCCTACAACTTGATCCATCTTGAGAATCATGTCAACAATTGTTCTTGTTGCATTCTTCTCCAAAAACAAAACATGGCCATGAATGAACACCTCACTTGGATTGAGTATCTCCTCACTAGGTCTTCTCCAACATCATCCATAACACAAAACACCAACCCTCAAGCAAATCCTTCCGCTCCAAACTAACCACCAAACTCTCCAAACTCCATTCCCACAAAAGTCTACCTTTTCTAAATACCATGTTTCCCATCTCCAAAAAAAAATAAAAAAAATAAATAAATAAATAAATAAATAAATCATTTCAAACCTTTTGTGTTCCAAGCAAGTACAAGAGACCTCAACTTGGCAACTTAGTATTATCTAGTGTAATTTGCTAGAAAAGCGTACATCTATATGCTTATGTACTAATGATTATGTTTTCAACATAATTACTAATGAATGTTTCTTTTGTTTTATTACCATGCGTTCTTATTAGTTACTTCATATCTATTGCATGCATATATATCTATGTTCCTTGTGCTCTAAATATTTTTGCAAGCATTCCATATCTCGATCTCTTATGACCTCAAAACGAGGGGGAGTATACTTCAAGGGGGAGCTATACATTCGTCGGGATAACCTTTTTGATGTTAACAAAAAGGGGGAGAAGTGATATAAACTCACACAAAAAAAAAACTTGCATATATATTAATTTTTAGTTTAATGAGTTTAGATTTTGTAATCATCAAAAAGGGGGAGATTGTTGATATAAATAATGTATAAAAACGTTATTAATATCTTTCGATATCCTTAAGTTTTGACGATCACAAAATATAAGAACATTAAACGCAAAGTTAATACGTAAACAAGTTTTAAGCAAGTTTATATCATCTCATCCAACATAATCACTTAAGGTATGAATGAACAAGTGACTAATACATTTTATGATCAAAGGGATGTTTATTTAAATAATACAAAGTTTATAAAATTAAATAAACTTATTATATATTTTTGAAAAACATTTTTGGTAATAAAGGAAAATGTTTTATTCATAATAAATATATGAATTCAAAATTTTAACCAAAATCAGTTAGTTTTTCACCAAATAAACTTTCCCCAGAAAAAGACAAGAAAACTGCAGTTTTCGTCTGGGCGGCCCCCTTAATTATAAGGGCGGTCCCCTTAATTTTAAGGGGACCGGCACACAATTAAGGGGACCGGCCACGCTCCCCTGTCAGATTCTGTCAGAAATTTTTCCCTATAAATACCACCTTAAATCTGGAATTTTTCCCACCTCTTGCACGAAAATTTTCAGATCCAAATCTCTCTAAACATCCTTCTAAAAACCCTTTGATCATATAATTGTTAATTCTTGTTTCAAGTGATTCATTCCCTCACCTCTCATCTCTCAAAGTGCAAGAGAAGAATACTCCTTCAACATCTAGTTGTGAAGTATTGTAGATTTATGTATATAATCTAGTCGTTGTGTACATTCATTGTAAAGGTGTGATAGTATTGTAACTAGATAGATCTAGGAGTAGAAGTTGTGAATAGAAGTAGTGAGATATAAGTAGTGTTGTGAAGAAGAGAAGAAATAGTTGTGAAAGAGAAGTGTTAGGAAGTAGATTGGTGTGAAGAAGATTGGTGTGTAGAAGATAGTTGTGAAGAAGATTGGTGTGTAGAAGATAGGTGTGAAGAAAATTGGTGTGTAGGAGATAGGTGTGAAGAAGTGGTGTGATTAAGTAGTGAATAGGTGTGAATTAGTTGTGTAGAAGGTGTGAATAAGTTGTGGTGTGTATATTGGTGTGTAAGGTTTTCTCCGCCATAAAGGAGCTTGTTGACATAGTGAAGAAAACTCTCGAGTAGGTGACTCGGGGAGTGGAGTAGGAACAAGGAAGGTGTCCTTGTTGCCGAACCACTATAAATCCTTTGTCTCGCGGTTAGATCTTTCCTTTACTTAGCTTATTTATTTACATCTCGTACATAGCTATAATTGTTTATATTGTGCATGTGTTAATCTTACATACTTAGCTTACATCTTTACTATTTCTTATACTTATATATTATTGTTCATATTGTTCAAGAATTGAGTTCACATAAGATTGAATCAAAGTTTTAAAAGTAAACAAGGTTTTTAAAACTATACTAAGTTTTCAAAAACAAAGTCTTTATAACAAACCTAAAAGAATTCACATATAATAGATCATATAGTTGTTTTTAAACTTAACTCTAATTAAAGGCCTTATCAAACAAACAATTGAATAAACTCGTATTAATATTTTGAAACCAAGCTTTATAAAAATTGAAAAGACGTAAAACTATTCAACCCCCCCTTCTAGTTTTCCACACAATGCACAATAGACAAGGCATAACGGTTTGACAAGCTCCAAAAAAATGCCCCATTTTGGCCCATGTAAAGATGTAGTTGGTCAGCGTGGTCATTGTTTTTAGGATTCTTCATTTTTTTAGGAATCTCCATTGTCTCTGTTTCTTCAAATTTATAATATCCGTTTCAGCAGTCCATATAAAAATTTCAAACCATAAAAGGTCACTTATATGGCACTAACATATACAAGTAGCTGAAGATACGTTTATTGATATACTATGTATTTCTGTTTTTGATGTGTTCTTTGTTGCACATAATATACTTATTACTTATACTAGACGAGTACCCGTGCATAGCAACGGGATTTTATAGCGACAGATGTTTTATTGATAAAAAAAGTTTATAGGTTATAAACGAAAAATAATAAAAGTTTGAAGATTTGGGGATTAAACATAATATTTTGAAAATCGGTTCGACCCGGGTGGTTCAACTGGTTGAACCATTCCGATTGAAAAAAGGGGTCAATTTAAACCGGGTCAACTTGTCGGGTTGGGTCGAAATGGGTCAAATTAAACTGGGTTAACCTGCCTGGTTTGAAGCGTCCCGGGTCAACCCGGTTTTTGATTTGTATTAATAGTTTTCTGTTGAAATATATGTTTTCGACATTTCATTTTTTAGTTTCAACTTTTGACTTTTCAGTTTTTCCTTCGGGTACCCTGTGACGATTAACCAGAGAAATAGATCTCCATTAGGCCTGATTCACCTGTTTGTATCGGTTTCAACGGGTCCTCTCTTGTTCATTTTCGGATGACTTTTATTGGTTATCGAACCGGTGGCTACACCGGTTCTCGGTTGAACCCGTTGGTCATGTCCAGTTTTCATAACTATATGTACCATCACCTTGTTAGGTTGTATGAAGTTTTGTGTGTTTTATTAATTTGTATAAGGTGCATAATAACGGGTCCTCTCTGGTTCATTTTCGGATGGCTTTTATTGGTTAGCCGAACCGGTGGCGACATCGGTTCCCGATTGAACCCGTTGGTCCCGTCCGGTTTTCAAACCTATATGTACCATCAACTTGTAGGTTTTATGAAGCTTTGTGTGTTTTATTAATTTGCATAATAACATGTAATTTTTATTTTAGAGTGTTTTAAAAATAACATTAATTAGTGTGTTTAATTATTTTACATGGATTATGTTCTAGCTTGTTTAAATTGTACGTTATAAAATTTTTATTGTACTTTTTAATAAGCGGTGTTTTAATTTGGTAGATATGTTTTTAATTTGTTGTACAATGTGAATAAATCATTATACTTTTAAGTAATGAGACGTTTTAATAAGAGTATTAATTACACTATACATTTCTCTCAACTATGACCATTTTCAACTTTCAACATTCCACGTTGACCATACACCCTTTATATGTAGTATAGATTAGTACCAAAAAATTTGGAACGTAGAAATCGATAGGTAAGTAAAGAACACAATTGAACGTATGTATTACTTTCCATTCCTCCACCACTAATCTTTATTCACACTTATCTTTGATTTCTGTAAATAACAATAAAAATAAATAAATAAGTAAAAACAAACATAAATTAAACAATGATTAAAAAGGGGGGTTTTATTACCTAATAAGAATAAAAGAATTATCACCAAAATCAATGAACTTTATGATTTCTTCAAGGATTCATCAATCATGTTATGGGCATACAAAAAATAAAAATCAACCTATGTTCACATCATTCAACAAGTTATGAGGTGCAGAGTACACACTTGTTCTTGCTATTTTGATCCCGCACAACTAAATGCGAGGGTTAAGAGAGCAACGCTCCCTTGCATAGTTTCGGGGTTATCAGGCCGCAAAAGACACAATTTTTACTAATAGTTGTAACTCTTCCCATTGACCGCTTAACTTAATTTGACTAACTTTATAAGATTATTGTAACATTTTTTTTATCTCATCAATAAAATTTACATGAATATTTTCTTTGTATTCATTTGTTCTTTCGTGTCTTAAAAAACAACTTGAAATTCTTTGAATTGTTCACTTAAGGATTTCGTGATACCCAAAACATACAGGGTCAAATGTGATTCCGGTTCGTAACACAATACGCGTAATTGGAGAAGCTATTATAGAATGCGTACCATAATGAACTATATATCTTTTTGGCAACCTATGTAATAAAGATTCGTTCTACTATTGCTAGAAAACCAAAAAAGATTGCATAATGTCACGTGAACAAATCTATAAAAATCTGAGTTTGAAGTTTTCAATAATCAAATTGCATACGATGAATGTGGGAACAAATTGACCAAGATGAACAAATATTTTTGGTCAGATACACAAGTTGGATTTTATTTTGCAAAAGGTAGCCCATCTAGTTGGATGTTAAAGCATACATGGTGAAATGAAATTTATTTTTATATTTATAGTTCATTTCTTAATTTAGACTAGTCGGAAATATAATTTGTAACTAATTATTTCCTTTCATGAACAACGGAAGCGTTGCTTATAGTATGTCTTTTAAGAAATTGTTCTATATTAATTTAAAAGCCCTGGTCTATTAGATTGTCATAATTAACTACTGATTTTCGTAATCACAAAAACAAGAGTACTTCATTCGTCCTTAATGTGATATGAGGGGTGTAGGATGCAGACAATTATGTGTACATAATATGATTTTATACAAAGTATTATCATAATTAACCACTGATTTGCATAATTCAATACATATTTACGTAATCTAATTTTATTTATCTATACTTAGCACTATCATAATCAACAATTAATTTTCATAATTACATAATATTGTTTTATTTAGTCAATATGATTTTATTTATCTATACATAGTACTATCATAATCAACAATTACTTTTCATAATTACATAATATTGTCTTAATTAGTTAATATGATTTTATTTATCTATACGTAATATTATCATAATCAACAATTAATTTTCATAATTACATAATATTGATTTATTTAGTTAGTCCTTGTAATAACTCAATGATCATCTATATAAACGGATAAACAACTAAAATACAATATGAAAAGCTATAAGATGGGTGATATAGTGAAGAACATATTCCTCGTTACGTTAATTCTATACCCATTTTCTGTTGTCAGATCGTCAAACCAAGATGTAATCAACGGTCTTGAACCATATAGAGTAGAGATCATTTCAGAAATCAATGTACTAGTTGCTCATTGTCGTTCAAAGGATACTGATTTTGGTGAAAAAATATTAATCATAAATGATGCATTTC
>JARVZY010007330.1:0-23616 GCA_030686995.1 Artemisia argyi | reverse complement strand
AGTTTTATATAAATATTATGATAATTGATATAAAACTTTGAAATTTTTAATTATATACACGTTATATATATAATCCTCGTCGTAATAAATAAAAGTTAACTATACGATATGATTATTAACTTTTATCATGACTTATCATTTTATACTTCGATATATATTGAAAACATGACAAACATTCGCGATAAAACCAGATTTAGACTATCAACTGAAACTTGCATTATATTATAGGTTGTGTGTGAAGCCGTTGCAAACATCTTTGAGTTACGAAACTACTACTACTACTAAGGTGATTTCATAGCCCACCCTTTAACTATTTTCCCGTGGGGAGATACATGCTTAAAACTCGATCACAAGTCTTTTATACCGGGTATTGAAATACCGTCAGGCCAATGTTATTTGCTTAAGTTACTATTGTCAGAAGTCCCTCTATCATGAACCTTAATCACCTGAAGGGTGAACGTAAATAATTGTGGATAGTACTATTAGTGATTAACAATCCTCGTTTGGTTGTTGGAGAAAACACCAGGCGCACTTTATTGTTCTTATAAATAGGTTATTGACAAATACCTATCTTTGGGGGCCTATTACTTACCATCATAATTCACATTTATGATTGGCTGTTAATCGTTGAGTATCATGAGCTTAAGGCAATAACAGGAACACTGATTTTTTTACATATTGATTGTATGTGATTACAATACATTCTTAACTTGTGATTCAAACTCTTAAATTCAAACCTATGAATATCACTCAACTTTATGTTGACTTTAGCATGTTTATCTCAGGTAACTAAACAAGACGGATCTGGATGGCACGGAGTGGGCAAAAGCATGACAAGAACCATAATAAACTACTTACTTTCCTTCAGAATAAAACACGTTCTTAACTTAATAATGTTTTGTATTCCTGATATTTGGTATTTTGAAATAAAATAAATCTTTAATACTTCACTTTGTGATATCTACTATGATTGTGACAAAGATCCTCGAAGTAATACCCCGAAAGTCTTCCGCTGACATGTTAAGTCTTCCGCTGTTAATAACGACTTTTGGGGGTGTTACACATTGGTTATTCATATTTTCATATTAAACTAATTTGTGTCAATCCCCATACAAAAAGAACCGGTTTGGACCCATCACTCTAGTGTCACAGGATCACTGCTCATATTACATCCACATACGACTAATACCACTGCCTATATATCATTGTCAATTTAAAAAGATCACCAAAGATACATTCAAATTTAGACAATAGCAAATTAGTCTATCTTATGATCTCCTATAATTGTTTGAAATGGTAAAAACCATCAATCCTTATATAGCTTAGTAGAGTGGTATACAATTTTCATTATCACATTGTTAACTCTCTTAGAGTAAAAAAATAGAGAGTAACCAACCTGGGAAGTGGAAGAGATGAGGGAAAATTGTAGAGCATCTATTCCACATTGTTGAAAGCCATTAGGAAAATCATCTATTTGTGCTTGTTTGGCTATGTCAAATTCAACAGGATCCAAATAACTGTTCTTAAGTTTCTCCTGAATATCTTCTAAAGTTATTTTTTGCATGACATCAATAAGATCGATCACATTGCCCAAAGATTTTGACAACTTGCGTCCACTTTTATCACGAATCATGTGGTGTAAATAAACCTGCAAAACAAATCATATGAATTTGAGATAGAAATCAGCGGCTTGTGTACGGGTAAAATTGAAATAAATAACCCCAATTGACCCATCAATAGAGAATGGGTGATAATTGTCTCCTCCAAGTAGAAAAAGTATGTAGTCATATTTATAACTTAACTAACCATTGTAAAAGGTACATTGCCACCTAATTTCATTCCAAGCACACCAAAAAAACAAAATATCATGCCTAGTTTCAAGAACAGAATTAGGGTAATACGACTTAAAATCCTTTGTCTCATTGGGCCACCCCAATCTAGTTAACGGAAATAGACCTTAGGAAAACCAAGTATCCAAAACATCAGGATCTTGAGTTAACAAAAACTTCTTTCCTACGAATTGTCTTTTAGCCTCCACCATAACCTCTTCCTCATTTCTAGCCATTACCCAACGATCCATGTATGCATTAAGTTCCTTATCATCATCATCTTCTAACGTAACATACCATGCTGGCACGCGGTAGCCCCACCATAGCTGCCTTGATATACACTAATCTTGAATGTTCTCCAACCATCTGGTGTATCGAAACAAAATAACAATATTAATAACATGAAAAAATTGCTTTTATGAGAGAATAAGGGGGTCGAATGTTAGAATTCTTAACCTCTTCCATTCAGTTACATATGGTTTCAGAATAAAGTCGTTTATCTTGTTTTTATCATTTATGACAGCATCCAGTGCTTCTTTTGCCATATCATTACACTTGACATACCATTGAGGCTTCTTCATGGGCTCTATCACATCATTGCTTCTTGAACAACGACCTAAACGCAGTTCATTTAATTTTTCACCTCTATAAAGTCCCTGTATTAAAGAGAGCAAAGAAGAATATAAATACCACAAATTACAACTACTAATAAAAAAATATATTGCATGTGTAAAAGTACCTTGAAGTTTAAAGCCTCTATAATTGCTACACGGGCTTCAAATCGTGGCATCCTTACAAACTCTGAGCCACCTTTGAGGGTACCATATCAATACATTTGATTTGTTTGTATCTGGTTTTGCAGCGCGAAAACTCTAGAATGCCTTTTCTTCGTTCTTATTCATAGTGAAGTTTGCAAATAGGGGAAAACTACAAACTACCGTCGCTTTGTCCGTCATCCCAGCTGTCGGTTTCTTTTTATCCACAACCGTAAACCAACCATACAACCTACCTACTTCACCAAATAAGAGTAGCCGCCAACCATACGACCCACCTGCTTCTGCCTGTAATTTCCTAGTAAATACCAAAACACATAAGACCATTCAAAAAATATTACATTCAATTGACATTCAGAATCTAAAAACACATGGTTACAAATTTAGGATTCCTTTGAGATGATTAGCACTCTTTATGTATTTTCATCGTCCATTAAAAACTGTCAATTATATATGACAAATTACCAAACATAACATGATTAGTATATTTAAAATTTAGTGACATATGGGAAACGAAATATATGTACAACAATACAACTTAAGCTATAAACAAAGAAATGACCATTGGTCGAATTAACATCTATATCAATTGAGAAATGACCATTGGTCTAATTAGCATCTATATCAATTGACAAAAAATAATGAATGTTTCATAAAGCTATTCTCATTCCCCCATATTAATATCTAATATCCAACAACAACATTCAAAAGCTTGCTACTTGAAAAAGCAATAATCATATAATAACTCTCAGAACACGACGACAAAGTGCCAAATGTCCCCAAGATATTAATGCAACTAAGATGTTTAACTATATGAGAATAAGCTGGTCACCAGGAATTGTTATTTCTAACAGTTTCAGCATTGCCAAATGCTTCAAGAACGATTTTACTGCAGCCACAATGGTAAAAAATGTGTATCAGCATACAATAATATAGTTGTGTACTTATGCATAGGAATTAAGTGAACATATGATATAACATGATAAAGATGTTAATTAAATAAAGAACTATACGTCATATCATACTTCAAGGACTTGTTGTTCAACTGTGCGGCCTTCAGTAGCTTTCTGGCGACCCTGGTATGCAAGGAACCACATAAGCATTTTGGTTGTCTCGGTTTTCCCTGCTCCACTTTCACCACTTACCAGAATTGAATTGCTTTTTCTCTCATGCATCATGGCCCTAACTCCATTAAAGGTGCAACGATATAGTTAGCACCCTTGCGTCCCAATTAATAAATAAAATAATGTTACTTGCCTTTACATAAATAGATAATAACCTGTAAGATGTATCTACAATCGCGAATACATGGGGAATCTACACCCCAAAGGGTGCTCCCTTGTATTGTTGCATCATATGAGCATCGTACAAATGAGGTAACTTTTGGAACAGATTGATTGCAATTAGAATGTTTCCGGTGCAAGTCTCATGATTTGAAACAATTAAGTATAGATTTAACATGATAATCTTAGACTAAAATATGAAATGAAAACCTACATAAATTTTCATTAAGTTCATATCTAATTCTTAAGTTATGATTATGATTATGCTTCTATTTGAAGGGTTGAGGTTCCCTGCCTTATTGGGTGCCATTTTGGTGTTTGATTAGTCACTGGACTCTCTTGTTATTGCATCTATTATAAACATCATAAACAAAAGATATGAAGCAGTCACAAAACACAAATGCATCTTTTATGTATTAAAATACGCCATTTCAAACACAAAATCTAGCTTTAAGTATCAAGAAATGACATTGAATGAGTAAAACGATTATAAAACATATATTCACTTATAGAATAGTCCGTACTAATGATACAATCAAACCTATTTCTTTTTTTTTTGGTTGCCAAAACTGTGGCGAAGGTTATAATATTGGGATTATCTTTCTTTGTTTAGTGATAAGAAAATGTACCAAACTGTGATGATTTTCCTTTTTCTTGCATTATTCTTTTGTTGAAGGACCAACAATCCTGCAAACAGATAAAGTAACCACTTGATATATCATTATCCATTATGAAAAGCATTTCAAATTTAGAAGAACTTTCAGAAAAAAGATGAATAAAACTTACGTAAACAAAAATAAGCGAATGATGTCATGTATTCTTCGTATGTCAAATAGGTGTTGAGAAGTTAACATCTAAGACATAATCAAATATTAGTATTTAGGATGCCAGTCTCACCTCTCTTTTGCACAAAATAGTTTCCACGGACAATAAAACTGAACGACATCACGACTCCATGTAGCATAAGTACACAATTTAAGATAAGAACATCTAATTTAGTTAGGAAGTTGATTGTTTCAGCTTTAAAATCCTTCCACAAAATATAGAGCTTTAAAGGATGGCTTAATGAGTGTTTGGGAAAGTACTTTTAATGGTGCTCATGAAGAAATGCTTATTTGAGCGCAAAAAAAGTTCATGAGCTAAATATGTACCTTTAAGTAATGTATTTTAATCTAAGCATACACTACTTCAACGCCTATACCAGTTCATCCGTAAACTCATCCCAAACTACTTCAACGCCAACATCATCACTTCAGTCACCGAACTCAGCCTACACAATTGGACATCCATAGAAGTTTTATCATTATTCGCTACACCACATAATGACAATGAATTAATTAAAAAAAAAAAAATTCTATTTAGCAACTTTTAAATAGTTGCACCAACACAGATGGCATTTTTTTTTGAAAGAATTGATATTCAACAAATAAATGAAACTTGCATCTAAACCAAACTTCATATTAAATACCAATAAGTTGTGAAACATTAACTTGCCAAAAAAATAAGTAAATAATAACCATAAAGATATAATTACAACTTACCATGAAAGGAGCATAAATGCAAATTTTGTGGTTAAAGCCGAACTACCACATGTTATGTTAGCAAAATCGAAATCCACTGTAAAGAGAGGAAGCAGAAAAAACGCTCATAAATTTGTGGATTATCATAAAAACACTTAAATCAATCAAACATATATTTACTACTATCTAATAATCAATTGAAAATATAAATTAAATTTTAAAAAAAAAAATACCTTAGAAGATGTTAATTAAAAGGTACTTCGGATCATGGTGTGCAGCTGATGAAATTATTGGTGTGTGTTTGCATCAAACCTGTCACTAAAGAAGAACAATATTTTATCAAAATTGAAACAATATTGCTTCAAAATATTAATTAATGATTTAATATGTGGTTTTAGACAGAGATGATTGTTCTACATTGATTACAATCACCTCATTCTTCTTCAAAATCACTTTTAAAAAACCTTAAAGGTTGAACTTTTTGATATTAGGGTTTGAATTTTAACAACAACTGTAAATTAACATACATGTATCATTCGATAATGGTAAAATTCAATGACCGAATATCATGTTGTAGGTTATGAATTTCATCACTTTCTCCACACAAATTCATATTCCGGTTGATGAATCTCATTTTGTAAAAAAACATATGATATTTGGTTGATTGTTTCTTACTTAAAAGGGATTTAAAAAAAATAAATAAAAGAAATTGGTTTAACAATTCGGTTGACAATCCTTTCAAAAATTTGGTCCTACTTAAAAGGGATTTTAAGAAAAAAATAAATAAATAAAAAAATTGGTTCAACAATTCGGTTGACCAAAAAATTACTAAACTTACTATTTTTATGAAATATGCCCCGTGTAGTTTTTGTGGTTTTTTAAAGAATTTTTTTGGATTTTTGCCTTCTAAAATTAGAAATCAAACTTGTGTTATATATAGGTTAGGATGGCTTTAACACTTTGGGACTCACTTTTCACACGCGATGAAACACTTCACATATGATAATAACCAAAGCCCACCATGAAAGATACAAACAAAGTATATATTTCACATGAGACATGAACCATCAACAGAAGCCTTCCACCAACTATATCAACATTGCATAACACATAATTCTTGAGATTCTCTTTTCCTAGTGATCAATTATATTCATGCAGCAATCTAAAATTGGGACTACCACAGAATATATCTAAAACAGCACATCAGGCAATTTTCTATTGTAAAACTATAAAATGGAAAGTACGAAACATACAATACAAAGTTTGACAAAAATACTAAATAGAAACTGATAAAAGACCGAAGAATACAAATTGCTGTCTATTTCAAATAAAAGCTTGCATAATTTTATTGATAGATTTTCCTCACTTCTCTTTCCTTGCCCAGCCATGCTTCTAGAGGTGGCTGGTAACTAACTACATTAAAACACGCCACTCTCAGAAAACAGACAATCCTTGATCCATGACAATGAGATGGGGGCTTGAGAAGTTGGAGTGTATATATAGTGGAAATAAAAGTGGGTCCCACATCACTAAAAAGGTCATAAAGCAATTCAGATGAGATTGCACGTGAGCTTTGGTCAATTTGGGGTCCCACATTCACTACTCGCTTGTCTACCAGAAAAAACAGTCTTTTCTACAAAAAGCAATTCTGTCTGTGTTTTTTTTTTTTTAAGACAAAAAGCAATTCAGATATTGGGAGATTGCACTTGATAGGGTGGAATAGTGATATTGTTAATGTGAATATTATCCACTATACACATGTAATTTTGGTCAATGTGCGTGTGTTATGTTTATACACATGTAATTTTGGTCGATGTGTGTTATATTTACAGTATCAATAATTTTGGGTCCCGCAAAAAGCAATTCAGAATGAAATTGAGAGATTTTTTTTTTTTTTTTTTTTTTTTGAAAATCTGAGATCTTATTAAGAAGAGCAGGCTCCAAGAAGGAAACCCATGAGAAGAAAAGAAACATAAACTTTACAATTTGGGGTTCCACATCTCTAAAACAGCCAAAAAGATCTTATTTTTTAAATATCGATTGAGACGCTTGGCATGAATGAATGTTTATCTAGTTTATAGGACCTACCTTTTTGTACTTACCTTTGTAGCTTTTTTGTCATAATTATTACTCCTCGATCATCAGTCAATGTTGCAGCTTCCACCCCTGATTTCCAGCTATACCATGGATCAGGTGTTCCATGTTTGGATCCAGATGAGCTGCTTGTGAGTGAATAGATTAAACCGAATTGGTGCGATGTAGTGGCAATGTCATGACTAAGCATGCCTACACCTTTTTTCATTTTAATTGACCAATTAACAACAATAACTCCTCCAACATTCGAAAAGTATTAAATGCTTCACTTGTTACCGATTCGGTATTATTTGCCGATCTTCTTGCCGAAACATGCATACCGAATGGCTGGCAATGGGTATACCGGCTCTTGCCGATGATGCCGCTGCCCATGCCTCAAACGTTGCCACCCCTGAGTCCCACCAGATCTCAAACAAAAAACAATAGGTCCTGCAATACTCATTGCGAGGTGACAATCATCATGGGCCCCATGCTCCACTAATAGATGTTGCATGGGTCTACTGTCATTACGATTTTGCATGGTTTACTAATATGGATGACTTTATTATATGTTGTTAGTGTTTGTTACATAACTTTATTATATGTAGCCAATTAATGTTGTTTTCAGTATTATATTTTTCTAAGTATTGTATGTTGTTTTAGTTTTGTCTATCGATGTTGCAACTTGCAATTTGTTAACTGTTAACAAATTTCATCTTGGATAAAATCATTGAATTGATTTCTCATTATCTTCTATAAGTATTACTACATGAGTAAAATGACTATGCGGACTTATAGTTATGTATACAACTTTATGCAACAACAAAAATATGTTATTTTAACATCAAGTTTAAGAAATCAAATTATGTGATTTTGTAAATGGCACTTACCCGAACCCGACTAACCCGAGTTCAAATAGGGTCGGGTTCGGGTATGTTATTTTAGCCTCGACCTGACTTGAACCCAACCCGTTTGACCCAAACCCGACTAACCCGACCCGATTAACACCCCTAATCATGATGCAACGTATAGGACGCTTTGAGAACAAGTCCTATTAACTATGTTTTATAAGACAATCATTCATTGAAATTTTATTATCATTCAATCGATTAAGATGCTTGGCGTGAATGTTATCTAGTTTTATAAGACCTTTAGTAGTGGGGTCTACACAGTTAAAGGTAATACCGTAAAACCATATATTTACTTCAGCTAGTCAATACAACCTTGCGTACTCATTAGTCGGTGTTAATTTGTTGAAGTATCATTTTATAATTTGGTACGAACGATAAGAATCAACCATGCTTATTTAGTTATATATCTACATGTTAGCATTCATTATAAATATTGTACACATACACACATGTAATTTTGGTCAATTTGGGTTATGTTTATATGCTTAATACATCTGTTGCTTTAGATAAATTGCAGCATATATGATATACTCCAAGAAATGGTAGAATTTATGTGGTATTTTGGTAATTGTGAACCTAAGTTTATAGCCATTTTAATGTATTTGTATTCTAGTGTCGGCCAAAAACTTATTAAAGAATATTTTATCATATTCTGTTTTAATGCTTCAGTTGTACAGACTTAAACGTAAAATACTTGTAGATTTATCGGTCTTGGGGTTGAGGTCGTTCCACTCGTCGTAGAGATAAGGTCGAGTGGAAGATCTACTAAACAACGGCTTAATGCGGCAAGGGTCTAGTGAGAATGATTCTCATGAAACAAAGCTCGAGTGTAAACACCCCTTTAAAACATATAATTTTTTTTTACTACGTAGTATTTTCCTATAAGGTTTTTACAAGTAACACAACTTTCTTTAGATTATAATTTATAATAGTACGACTTTGTCATGTTTAAATATAGAACACATCTTAAAGTTAATGAAATGGCTTAAATTTATGCATGGTTCTTTTTTCCGTGCGTAGTATCTCAAAGTTGACAGTGGGCCGATTAGCTTTTAAAGAAAGGTACCGATTTGAAGATTTTAAAAATAAATTAGTGATTAGTGCTCAACTTTAATCCGGACTGAATGAATAATAAGATTGTACGTTTGGTAAGACGAAATGAAATAATATTTGAATGGAATGGATAACGCAATGAAGTAAACGATATAATAGAATGACTCATTCTATTATTAATCATGTTTCGTTGGTACAACAGAATATAATGTAATCAATAGAAAAAGACCAAAATACCTTATTTATGATATAACTTTTTTAGTATAATGAGTATTTAAAAAAATAAGCTTTTATATAATTTTGATTCCATAACAAGATGGATTCAGAAAAAAGAGGGAGTCCCTGATGAATCAAAATTATGATATTTGCGTGGCGTTTTGAATATCGTAATCAAAGGGGAATGGAAAGAATTATTACGATCGAATGAGAAAATGTTGTTTGTTTATATTTATGTAATGTAATTATTCTTTACAAGGAATGACTCATTACACAAAAACTATTCCTTCGGGACCCCCTACTTTTTTTTCATTACATCCCGTAACTGAATCAAAATTACGTAAACTCCACCATTAACTAACCATATTAATGAACTTTCATCACCCCTGATTTCCCGCTATGCCATGGATCAGGTGTTCCATGTTTGGATCCAGATGAGGTGCTTGTGAGTGAATAGATTAAACCGAATTGGTGTGATGTAGATGCTCAAGTTGCTATAAAAAAGATGAATGTTGGGTGAAGTAATATAGATTGTTTGCCACGATTGAAGATGTTGTTGCATGGCCCTTGCCAATTTGTTTCAGTAATGTTAACCTTGTTAAACTTGTGATATATATATAAAATAAGGTTTATTAAAATTTAAAACTAGACTTTAGTGTAAATATTAAAAATATGGGTTGTTTTTTTCTTGTAAATATATGTGAAATAGAATTTATTTTTCCCAGATTTTGCTGCATGGATCTGATGTGAATATAAAGATTATTTGAAATTATTTTCAAGAATTAGAAATGACTTAAATATTCTTATGTAAAGTAAGGGAATGCAAGTACTTTATTGTGACCTATGTAAAAACATGGATGTAAACTTTTTTTGGACATGGCATCTTTTCATGTCTCATCAATTCCTATGTAAAAAACATGGATGTTGTTGGCGCAACTGGCCCTTGCCAATTTGTTGTAATTATTACTCTTTTGTAGCTTTTCCAACCAACACTTGTCGCTTGACTCTGCTTAAAAACATAATGATATACTACTTCATTTTCATATCTATTTATGCCCATTAGTTTGACGAGTTTTTGCCTTTAGAGTGATACTTGGAAAAAACTATTTGCTAATCTATAATGAATCTAAAATTATTTGGCAATCTAATGTACCTGTCTATTTTAATTTAATACAAAAGTTATGCCAAAATCCATTTCTTATTTTTTCAATTAACTAAACCGATATTTAATTCACAGTTTTATATGGCATCCCATAATGAAGAACTTAAAATCACACACAAACTCATTATCTATACTATATAAAGGTTGTACCCTTTAATTTAATATGCAAGAGTATTGTGCACAAATAGGTAGTACGGTACAATGTAGTTTAAGCAATATCTTAATTGTATCAATCGCGCAAATTTACACCACCATCCTTTATTACATGCTCGGTTATGTTTTAAACGCCTACGGAGTATTTAGAAAAAGATATGAGAAATCGATATAAAAAGTTAAATGTGTCTTGTGCTGGGCATGAAACATCTGTTAGTTGGAGCATGGGGCCCATGATGATTGTCACGCTCGCAATGAGTATTGCAGGACCTATTGTTTTTTGTTTGAGATTTGGTGGGACCCAATTATCAGCTTTTTTTTTTTTTGAACTAGGACCCAATTATCAGCTTGAAAAGCGAAACTTTGAGTTTGACATGATTTTCAATAATTGATATACTATTAGAAAGCATTAGATCAAATATGATTAAGAACCCACCCCACATGCGAAAGCCGTAAAAGACTAATGACTTTTGTCACATAAAGTAAATGAAAGTGTCAATTTGGTTGTTGGCAGTCTTGGGTAACGAAAATGTGTCAATTTGTGGTGATTTTAAAAATTGAGCTCAAGGTTTCAACATCTCTACTATATGCCTGCATGGAATTAGGAAATGATTGTTTTCTACTTGTCTTGAACAGCTCGAAGTTCTTTTGTAGCCTGTACCAGTGTACCCCGTATAAAAATCTGTATTTCAATTTCTTATGTATTCAAATCTATATAAATACTTTCAGGGTAATCATACTTGCTCCTTGGTTGACACAAAAGATTGCATATCATCCTCCATGCTTTTCAGTTGTTGGTCTTGTTGTGTCACTGAAGGTGCCACACTCTTATGTAAGACGTCAAGTTGTTTCACTAACTGAGACTGGAATTGCTGGTACGGGTCATTCGGCTTTACAGCGGCCCCTGTAACAAAAATTCATATAATTTAGTTAGAATGCTACCTCGTCGACTCAATTTTTTCAATTCCTAATTATTTATTCAATTTCTTCTTTCATGTCTCCACTTCTGATATTGCAATAAGATGTGTGGTTTTGTCTCGCTGAAGAATGGTCCACTTACCATAGCAGCTGACCATGTCTTCAAAGCTCAATCTTGATAGTATTAGAGGTATCATTGTTTGAAATCCAAGCAAAATCTGCCCTTATATTAAACATGATACCTGGTTATTAACTCTAAATACAAACACTTCTATCCATTCAGGTTGTACAACAACAAAAAAACTCTTATCCATTTTGCCTGAACACCTGAACAAACATAACTACAAAAAATTGTATTACATGAATATATAACTACATAAAATATAATACATTTATTAAAATTGAATAAGCATTGTTAAGGGCTATTTCTAAAAGCTTAATTTAACATCTTAATACACAATGAAGGACATATATATACTCACAATTGTTGCATCATTTTTAATGTTTATAGAATAGCCACAGAAATTATATGGTTTTATTTATAAAAGACTTGAAATCTTAGTGGTTCACATTTATTGGAAATTTTAGAAGACTGAACGAACGTTTAGTATTAAACTGAATTTAGACATGCTTAGTATATATGTAAACTAACCTTGAGATCATGCTTCAACACTGAGCTGCTCACAGTATTCTTTCGAATCTAACGTCACCTGATTCAAAAACATTAAAATAAACATCATTAACCTAAAAAAACCATCATATGATAAAAAAAATAACAATAAAAAGAGTCAAGGGTTTGTTTTACCATTGTTTTGATGTTATGGAGATATGGCTGCTTAGGGTTGATGAAAGGAAAACAAAAGACTGGGAATGAAATATATTTATTGGGACATAGTCGTTCAAAGAGAGTCCTTCTGAAGCCTTTTTTCTCAGTTTTAACACTGTGTATTGTTGGATGTGGAAACAAATTAGGGTTTTGAAGAATGGTTGAAACACATACGTTATGGGTATTCTAATATGAGATTAGGGTTTACATATATTAAATTGGCTGAATTTATTCATTGCTGTGGCTTATAGATTTAGAGGTTTTATTAAAACATTACACTAATAGCACTAACGAAGAACAGTTGATGAGGTAACATCATACATAATGAAACGATCAGTTATACCTCAGCCACCATGATTGGTTGATGAATTTTTTTTCGATCATGTTTTAGGGATTAGAAAAAAACATGATATTAGGGTTTTGAGACAAAGTTATTATGAATAAACTGATAATTGTTTTACGTAAAATTAAAGATGGATGATATGTTTTGGATTATTATTGGATTTAAGACATTACATATTGATTTGAATTGTCTATCACCACTTGTGTCTTGTTCCATTGGTTGAAGTGCTTGTTTGTGAACTAATAGACCCAAGTTCGAATCTAGTTGCATGTTTGTGAACTAATATATATTTATATTTTGTTGTTGAAACATAAGATGGCCAGAATTTGATCAGATGAAGTATGGTAACGGTGACCTGGTAACATATAAATCGTCTAACATTTTTTTTTTTTTTTTTTTTTTTTGAAAAGCAAAGCTATATTAGAAACAACCTCAACCTAAATTAGGGAGAAGGAAAACAAAGTAACAACCATAAGGGCTCCAAGAAGGAGACCAACCCGACAAAAACATAAACTAGCATATACACCCAGAAAAAGTAAAGTACTTTAAAAAAAAGGTTTGGTACACTAAACTAAAAAAAAAAAAGTACTTTAAATTGAAATTGGATATAAGTTGAGTACACTTTTATGTAATGGTTGGTTGCGGTCAATGGAAAAATTTATGTTTACACGATCGATTAATATTTTTTCAAATTTGGTTGCGGTCAATGAAAAAAAATTGTTTACACGATCCATATACATCAAGCTTGAGATTCAACCAAAAATACACACTTTATTCCAACACTTAAATTCCGTATAAGCCCCACAGTAACCCAAACAAACAACTACACTAAATAACTAAATTAGATGCAGGCCAGTAAACTCAAATAACCCAAAATTAGATGATGTAAATAAGTCACATATCGCTAATTTTAGGCAACCCGAATCACTTCATACTCAGCCAAAGTATCTCTGAAATACTCCGCCCCCAACCCTTTATTTCTGCTTATGTGAGTCGTTGCATCATGAGAAAGAGTAACCACATCAACCAAAAGAAGTATACAAAACACGTCTACAAGATTGAAAAAAGGAAAAATAAATATAATTACGGGAAAACACAAGCCACGGTACCGTGTTGGCGCTGTTGCGTTGCGTTTTCCGGGACCATCTCGGCTGTTCATGATGGCTCAGCACTTGAAAACGCGAGGGACGGTACCCTCATGGCGCCGTCGCGTTGCGTTTTGGCGGAAAACGCCTCTCAAAACGCAGGGTGCCTCCCCTTTTACGTTAACTAATATTCAAAAATTATAAAACTTATAAACGTGTAATGTTATAGTTGATCAGAGTCGTTCTCTTACAACCAACATATAACAGCCAATTAAAATATGTCCATTAATCTATACTTACGTGGCGAGAATACAATGAAGTATATAACCAAATAAACGTTTCAATTGTTTAACCAATGCGGGATTTATGGCTGAGACTATTTTTAGAGAAAAAAAAAAAGAAAAAAAAAAAAAAAAAAAAAAAAAAAAAAAAGTTTAGAGCATCAAAAATGAGTTAGGTTGTTAAAAACTTTTCACTATTTTAAAAAGTCATTTTAAAAGTTTTTTACATTGCATCAAAAGCTTTTTGAAAATAAATAATAAATAAATAAATAAATAAATAAATAACGGGTTTATAGCATCCACAATGAGTCAACTTATTACAAACTTTTCGTTATCTTAAGTCTTTCCTTCAGGCTTTAGTCATTAAATGCATCAAGTCTTAAATACTTGATACATGGTAGATGCTCTATACTGACTCATGCATTTTCTGTATTATGGAGTTTAAGCCACTCATAGTAAGTTTTAATATGATTATGATGTGACAATGCGATTAAATTATTCGTAGATCCGCAACACTCAACAACATATGATTTTTTGTCATTCATTAATTTCATGTGGGAGCATCTAATTTTTCCGTTCTACTTTCTTTGGTTGTGGTCGAGTGGAAACTCGATGGACATCAAAACATGCAACACGTCTTTTATTTCTTGATTTACATGCCATGAAATTTAGAGCAGTTGGTATCGTTATGTAAAGATTTTTATGTCTAAAATGATTTGTGTAACTGATTGACCGAGTTGACTGCATGTTTCTTGTTTGTACTTTGCATATATAACTGAATAACATATTTGCATTTGACGTTGGCTTAAGCCTAGTACGATAAAACTTGATTGCTTCCAATTCTTTGATATTTATCATTAGTAGCAAATTAATTCACCCTCGAAATGTTCCATACCATAAAATTTGAAGGGATAGGAAAGCTAATGCAATCTTTTAGAGTTCTAGTCAAAATGTTCTAAAAAGGAGTTGCTCTTAAATGACATCAAGTGTTCTAGTCCATGTAACACTCTATCCACTCATTTAGTAATCTTGCTAGTCTTTAATAGAATCGCTGTTCGAAAACATAATCTATCTTTCACAAGCAACACTAAACTAAATATGTTATCAAAATTCAAAAATTCAATGGTGGGCTTTAAATCACTGGGCTTGGCGGACCGTCTGATGATGGGCTTACTAGTAACGTGATGGTAGGGGTGTTTATCGGTTCGGTTATTCGGTTAATTCGGTTAAAAGTTTTTTTAGGGTCAAACCGTGAACCAAACCAAACCGAATTCAAATTCAGTTTTCGGTTCGGTTTGGCTGAATTCTAGTACGGTTTGGTTCGGTTCGGTTTTCGGTTTAACCAAATTACACACTTTATTTAAAAAAAAGAAAAATATACAAATATATTTAGCCAATAAAGTTATTTCAAACATAAAAAGTATTTTTTAATATTAGGATAAAATTGTATTGTTATTCATATATATATAAATATAAATATATATATATATATATATATATATAATGTTTTATTGATCTTTTATATATATAAATATATAAAAAATATATAAATTTATATGAATTCGGTTTTCGGTTTAGTTTTCGGTTTTGATTACCAAAACCATATCCAAACCGAGAACCGAATTAAAAGTTCGGTTTGGTTCGGTTTTGGCAAATTCGGTTCGGTTATTTTCGGTTCGGTTCGGTTTTGGTTTTCGGTTTATTCGGATATTTCGGCTTTTCTGCTCACCCTACGTGATGGTGATGCTTTCGTAAGTTATGAATATAGATGTATCAAAGAAAGAAAATCCTTTGGTCAAAATTACAAAATTTCATGATTTTGTGCGAATGATACCACCAAATTAAATGTATGTGGAAGTTATATGTGTTTATAATTTAAAAAATATTAACACACATATAAAGAATCTAGCACAAGTTGTCAAAACTTATGTATGTGGATGTTTGTTTTGTAATATAACTCGACTCAAAACTTATACAAGTTCTTTAACATGATATTCGCGTATCGAGAAACATGATGTTTGAGCATCAAACAACAATTAGCAAGAAACTATTAATGACTGTTGTAATTGGGTTCGGATATTCTACAAGATGTACTCCATCATTCGCAAGTCCGCATACATTTTCATCATTCCACACGAACGAAGAGCAGAAACATGGGTGAGACTAAACTTGCCCACAAACTTAACGGAATCTTTGTAAAACAAGTGCTGCTGAAGTCAACTTATACTAGCTATTACAGAAATAGTTTATGAAAAAGATAAACGCGTCATGGAATAACATTTTAGGTTACATATTCTCTTACAACTTTTATTTGCATAAGTTAATATAAGTAATTCACAAGGTCTATTCACAAGTCACAAGTTGTAGTTGCCGAAATTTTTGTGTGTGCAACCATGTATCATGAGTTTGAAGTTGGATGAAAATATATCTTAAAAAAAAATAATAATAATAAAAAATAAAATAAAATAAAAAAGGTAAACATTGAAGAAATAGATTATAAATCTTTAAAAATAAAGTATGAGTTCACATAAATTAAAAAAAGTTTTGAAAGATTATAAATCTTTGAAAATAAAGTATGAGTTCACATAAATTAAAAAAAGTTTTGAACTTATATGAATGTACAATTTATGATTATAACGTCATTAAATCTTATATTAATGCCTATCATAATCACAATTAGTAAACATTATACTAGTTCACATACATATATAAAAGCCATATACTAGGGATGAGCATTTCGACCCGAATCTTGGAACCGTACCGAAACGGTACCGTTCCCGATATACGGTTCGGTACCGGGAGTCCGGGACTACGAAATAAGGTGAAAAAAAATCGGGACCACTAATTCGGTACGGGACCGGTACCAAATCGAGAAATTCCTGAATAAAAACGGGAAAAACCCTATTTTCCGGTACCGGTATCCGAATCCCGTTCGGTACGGTACCGGTACCACTAATTCGATACGAGATCGGTACGGGACCGGTACCGTGCTCATCCCGGCATATACACTGGTATATTAGCTACCAACGATTTCTTTCTTTAACCAATGTGACGGTTTGAATATAAAAAGAAGCTACATTAAATGCTAACTAATTCTTTCTTCATTACCTACCTACAATTTCTTTCTTTAGGGATGTGTTAACCGGACCCTCCCTACCATGGGGTTCACCTACTTTAGTCAAAATGTACAAGTTTTAATGCAGACAGTACAGGCGGCGGCAGCACTGTCTTCCACAAACCCTCCCTACAGGGGGTCCGGTTAACTCATGCCTTTCTTTATTAGCTACCTACAATTTCTTTCTTCAGTAAATGCTATTATTCCCTCCCATATACTCCGTACTATAACGCTATTATTCCCTCCTATACAGGGTATGTTTGGTGAAATGGGCTGGAGCTGGGGCTGAGACTAGGGCTGGGGCTGGGGCTTATATTATAAGACGAAATTAAAATTTTTATTTTTATAAACTTGTTTGGCAAATGGGCTGGGGCTTATTATTGTAAAATTACTAAAAATGGCATAATTAAATGAGTTTTTGTATATGTTAGATATTTTTGTGGGTAAATAAGTAATTTATTCTTCAAAAGCATCGGGCTTAAGTTTTTAGCCTCTTTTATGGGGCTAAAGTTTTTAACCGACTTATTTTATAAGCCCTTCCATAAGTCTCATGACAAACGAGACTTATTTAATTAGTCGGCTTATTTTAAAAGCTCAAGCCCCATAAGCCTTATAAAAGCCCCTCCCCAAACATAGCCATATTCTCATCGTTTTTGTTATGGGCTTGATCGTTAATTCATCTTGATTTCAAAATTAGTTACTATACTAATTATTGTAGAATATCAATCTTTGTAAATAAAATATCTAGAGTTCATGTCAAAAAAAAAAAAAAAAAAAAAAAAAAAAAAAAAAAAAAACCTTACTCATTTGATCAAGATCGGAATCTTAACAATCATGCTATACATTACTATGATAGATGCATGTAAGCATATTATTATTTGCGCACATAAATATACGAAAAAGAAAATTTAGCACAAATCATAACAACTCATACAAGTTCTTCCACAATGACATTCAAGCATCGGAAAAAGATTCGCACATCGGATATCGATCAAACCATTTAAGAAAGTTGTAAAAGTATAAATTAAAATAGAGAGTGCCTTTATACGGAGTTTTAATTATAGAAACGTATTCTATTGAACATCTAGCCGGCCACAACAATGTTCAACAACTTAACATAATGTAACATCAACTATCTTTGCGCTGTTAATAAGAGTTCGAAAAAACCTCATTGCGGGCCCCATTTTCCTTATATAATAAGCAAGGTTTTTCATATCCATTAATCTAGTGCTTTTATTTATTTATTTATTTTTTTTTATACAAAGTTTGATTATTATGATAGGTTTCCTGACTATAAATTTTAACACTATAGGTTTTCTTTTTTATACTTCTTTTTATGGACAAACTAATCACATTTTTTAAAACTAGATACTGTATAAAAATACCAAGTGCTTAAATAAAATTTGCATGAATCTTCCTTATAAAACAACATATCTAATCCCGTCCACAATAACATATCTAATCCCTGCTGAACGGGGTAAGGTTAATCTAAGTTTTTAAAGTATTTGTGTTTCACTTGTAATATACAACCCAACTTTTTATATGATTTTAGGAAAAGCCAATTGAAATTACAAAACAAATATTCAATGGCGGCTGTTGACCAGACCCCCCCAAAAATTTTAGCCGCACCCCACCAATTTTTTTATTTTTATTTTTTTTTTATTTTTATAATTTTTTTATATCAAAAAACTATAAACCTGAAATTGCGGAATAGAAAATATAAAGTTTAATATGTCAAACGCTTAAAACTGTCAAAAATACGGAACAGAAACTGACAAAAAGCTGTGTTGTACAGAAAAGAAGTGGGGGGACAAAGGGGACAGGAGGTGGACGTGGGCCACCCCCATCCGGTTAAGGTATCTATAGACAATTTCACCTTAAATCACTTGACACTAAATGGTCTAATTAATGCAAGTACGTGTGGGGTCGTTACTTGTGTGGCAACCTTCCCCAGGTGAGTCTTGGCCCCATTTTCAACATCTTCAACATATATAAGCAAAGCAAAAGGGGTTTGAATCTTTATCACCGGAACCCACCATAACATTAACAAACGAACATGACTTCTGAGCCATGGGCAGTTTTAGGTCGCCGCATCATCAGCAACCGAGTTGAGCCCAACCCACTAACATGCATTGAAATTTTTTATACCAATTATATGTACTAGATCCAACCCACTTGCTTCTATTGTAGAAATAATACTTTTGTTGCAAGAATGATTTGTGTTCGAATTTTTGGTTTTTCGTACTTGATTATAGTCTATATATATTATAATATAGGGGCATTTTTTTCGTGCCGAACCTAATTTTTTTTTACGTTCTCAGCACCGCCCCTGTTCTGAGCCGATGGAGAATACGAAACTTGTTTTCAACCTACATGGGGGCACTAACCTAAAAGAACCCAAACTACCATTCATGACCAAGAAACCATACGCGGTTATCTCCATTCAAGACCATCCCAAAAAGTTCACAACCCCTGCTGATGGAAAAAATGGTTCAAATCCTGTTTGGGACTATCGTTTCAAGTTCATGTTTGAAACACCTGTCACTGCTGTCGATAAGGATGTTGACGTCGAGATTTGGCATAAATCCTCGATCGGAAACAACAAAATTATGGGCAGAGTCACAATTCCACTCCAAGACCTCCTTGAGGGAAATCCAAATGGCGATAAGGTTAGCCACGATGTTGTATCAGACGGGGTGGTTAAGGGAAAAAATTTCATCTCTCACAAACGCAACATTATCAAACCGGGTGGTTATGGTGAAGAGCTTCGAGCCATTAAGATTTCAAATCACACTCCTCCTTTGAGAAGAATGATGAATTTGTGAGAAAGTGAGTAAAGGATTCAAATGCCATTTAGGCAGGAAATGTTGTTATTGAGTAAAATGAATTGAATTACATCAAAATGAAATGGAGTACATTATTTATAGGCTACATTACATCTAGAAGTATCTAACTATAAAAAATATCTAATCTACATTCTTCCACATTGGACTTGAGCTTTGTGTAGTATCTTATGGCTTAGCTTCTGACATGAAGGGGTGTTTGGCATAGTCATTGTCTTGACTGTAGTGTTGACTTTGTGAGTTTGACCTTCTTGATTTTGACTTCATGATGTATTCTCTTTACCCCCCCCCCCCCCCCCCCCCCCAAGTTGGCAGTGTGAAAGGGTCACAAATGCCAAACTTGCTTAAGCAATTGTAGTGTAGAACCTTGGGAAGAGCTTTTGTGAGAACATCTGCTGTTTGAGCTCTAGTAGGAATGTAGGATGGTAAAATGTGTTTGCTCTTGATCTTGTCTCTCACAAAGTGGCAATCCAGCTCTATATGCTTGGTTCTTGCATGTTGGACAGGATTGGATGCCAGGGCTATTGCAGAAACATTGTCACATAAGATGTTAACTGGGGTTGGAATGATGACATTTAAGTTCTTGAAGAGACAAAGTAACCATGTAATTTCACAAGTACAGTCTGCTAAGGCTCTGTACTCTGCCTCAGTTGAGGATCTAGAGACCACTAGTTGTTTCTTGGAAATCCATGAGATGAGACTTGATCCTAAGAAGACTGCATATCCTATTATTGACCTTCTTGATAGGACATGTGGCCCAATCACTGTCACAATAAGCCTTGAGATGTAGAGAGTTGTAAGCAGGGAAGAATAAACCTTGGCCTGGACAAAATTTGATGTATCTCATAACCCTAATTAGGGCTTTTAGGTGTGGTGTTCTTGGTGCTTTAGAGAATTGGCTTAGAAGTTGAGCAGCAAAAGATAGGTCTGGTCTTGTGATTGTTAAGTAGATGAGCTTTCCAACTAAAGTTCTGTAGGTAGATGGATCATAAATGAGTTCACCATATGTGTCATTGAGGGTGACTGTTGGATCAAGGGGTGTGATAATTGGCTTCTGATCAAGGACCCCTGCAGTTTGAATGAGTTCCAAAGCATATTTTCTTTGAGAAAGGCTGAGACCAGACTTGTTTTTTATGAGTATGAAATTTGCGGATGAAAAAAAGTCGTGTCCCTTGATCCCATATTCCTATGACATAAACCCTTTTTATTTTGCGAAATATAATATATTCCTGTAAACATCTAAGTATGAAATGAGGATACAAAAGGATAAAAAAACCACATAACATATACGACAAAAACCACAAGTAAAAGCCAAACTGTTTGACATTAGGGGCAAGTACAAAGGTGACCCATAAAAATGGCCTTCCACACTTTTATCAGTACATAGGATATCCACAAACAGAACCAGAAAAGACATTACCAGTTTTAGAACCACATTGTAGATAAAACTGACCCACATTATATATACTATCTAAAACCCAGGCGCTGCGTGCCAAAAAAATGCTACAGTATATCTACAGTTGCCTAAAGAGTAACTCCGAATAAGATATTTCTCTCTCCCATTCTAAACCCTTCATCTTCACAAACACACACACACACACCCAACATATCAAACCAAAACTCATCTTTCAAATTCATCGATATAATCCTACCATGTCACAACTTCAGTTTCAACCTTCTCACTTCATATCTCCAATACACTCCATACGATCCACCCTTATTACTCCATCTTTGCACACAAACTAAATCACATAACTCAGTCCAGTTCACCAGGTTAATCTGGATAATCGAATCATTCACATCAAATTCAATTTGATTCTTCTTTCTTAAACAATATTCAAAAGGCGGAACGGAGATAGATAAATACTAATTTTGTAAGTTTATCAACCCTAATTACAACTTTGAACATGTTTATTTTTAAGGGGTTTCTTATGTCATTACAATTTGGGATTTTTATGCTAGAAAAGGGGGGGGGGGGGTGTTATTGACGATTGATTTCCAGTTTTTTTTCTTTTTTTTTTAATTGTTTTTCTATGGGATTTGATGGTAATGGGTTTGGAAAAATTTGCTTATTGCGCTTTGAAGCAGTTTTTTCAGGTGTGGAGTGTCACAGATGGGGATGAAGATGAGAAGAATGAGGCGATTGATTATAAGAGGCTACTCCTTAGGTATATAAAAATTATTGACATTTTTTTGTGGTTATTTTTTTAGTGAGATTATGAAAATGAGAGATTGTTTTTTGTTTACACAATAGGTTGGTGATGTATTTTTAGGTTGATGTCTTATTACTAGGTTGTTAAGATAGTAATGTAATAACGAACTTTTGCGTTTTGGTTAGCGATAAATGAGTCTTTGGGCTTGCTAATTCTTCCTGCTTATGCTTATGTGCACAGATAGGTATTCATAATTTGCTTCACATAAGTTCATGTAAATGGTGTTGGGATTTGCTTATTGTGTAAAAAACTGTTAGGTTAGTGTAAAAAATTACTATTTATTTAATGAAAAATGCCCACCGAATCAGTTTATTAAACGTTCTAAGTTAATTTTGGGATTGCTTTTTTAGGCTTTAACTTCGTGCGTATAAGATGCTTCGAGGATGATGGATTCCCTTTTTGATGTAAAACCCACATGCGAACTCGCGAAGGATGATGGATTCTTTAATGGATAATCGATGAGGAAAATAGTGGTTTCGGTTCTACAACATTTTTTTTTTCGGAACTAGGAATGAAGTTAAACAATAGATTTATATAAGAAAAATATGGCGTTTTGGTTTCTAAGATTTAATAAATAGGTTTGTAAAGAGATGAATAAAATGGGTGTCTGTCACACCCTCGCCGAAGGCGGAAACACGAGGTGCAACGAAATCGATATACATCACCAAAGAGAAATAAGACAATACCATAATTTACATTAAGGAAAAGTATAACATTACAACATTGTTATTGCCGACATTGGCAATTTAAGACATAAGTTTAGTTTCCAAAAGATGGTATTTTAGTACATAATGAATAGTAGTGACATGTGAAAACTTCATTATGCAAGACCTTGATGACAAGCTTACTGACGATCACCTGAAATGCATGAGAGAAAACGGGTCAACTATGAAAATAGTTGGTGAGTACAAACGTTTTATATAATAAGAAAACCATTTGAAAAAAATTCGCCAGGCAAAGGCATTGTAAATCCACTCAGTTCCAAGTCCCACCATAAGAGACTTGTAACCTGTGTATTT
>JARVZY010007329.1:0-23621 GCA_030686995.1 Artemisia argyi | reverse complement strand
ACTCTACAACTGAAGCAGAATATGTTGCAAGTGCAAGTTGTTGTGGCCAAGTTCTTTGGATCCAAAATCAATTGCTTGACTATGGGTACAATTTTCTTAACACCATTATTTACATTGACAATAGCAGTACTATTTGTATCATTAAAAATCCAGTTCAACATTCAAAAACAAAACACATTGAAATCAGACACCATTTCATAAGAGATTGCAATGAGAAAAGGTTAATACAAGTTGTCAAAATTGATTCTGAAAAGAATTTTGCAGACCTTCTCACCAAAGCTTTTGATTTAGGTAGGTTTAAATACCTGGTAGCAGGTATTGGTATGATAAATCTTTGAAAAACATGTGTTTTTGTATATAAAATAAACAAGTTCTGGCCTTTAAACATGGTACTGCCAGTTAGTCATAAGGTACTGTCAGTGCATAATTGGTACTGCTAGTTCAAAGTTTGCTCTGTTTTTGTTCATCTTGATGTTTAAATGTTAACAATGCTATAAAACAAGTGCTTTGCACTATGTTCTTTTGGTCTACAACTAACAATTTTAGGTTACTCAAGATTGATAACAAAATCAGGATGTGGAAATGGTAATCAGTTCACCAAGTTTTACAAACTTAAAGAGCTGGCTAGTCCAAAGCAAACGGCTCTTGGTAAAGACTTCTCAAATCCGTTGATAGCTGATAGTTTGCTAAAAACTATAAGGTAATCAGTTCACCCAGTTTTACAAACTTAAAGAGCTGACTAGTCCAAAAGCAAACGGCTATTGGTAAAGACTTATCAAATCCGTTGATAGCTGATAGTTTGCTAAAAACTATAAGGGATTTTTACTAATATTTCAAAGAGACTGCCAAGTTATATTTCTAAAAACAAGGTACTGGTAGTTCAAATTTTAGTACTGGTAGAGTAAAATGGTACTGCTACATAGCCGTTGAGTCTGTCAGGTTAAAAATATAGTCGTTGTTTTTAAAGGGTATTTTTGTGAATTACTCATGTTTTCCTCGAATTAAGGATATAGTTATTATAATAAAAGATCTTTTTGACCGCCTCTTCAATTACTTATCCATATCTTTAATAGTCGGTCAAAAGTAATTTTCTCATAATCAATCCTTATCACAATTCACACTCACCTTTCATCTTCTACCAGTACAACAATAAAATCCCACCATCATAATCAAATTTTTCCTCAAATCTTTCACCATGGCTCGTCTAAGTTTTGTCAAACGTCACAACCAATTAGCATTTTTGGAAAAATCTGATGACAATGAATCTTTTCATCAAGTAGTGGATTTTCTAAACAATTCTTATATAAGGTTTGCTTTACTCATGAATCCCACTATTTTTGAATCTCAAATTTCACAATTTTGGCAAACGGCTAGAGTTAACACTCGTAGGAATGGGATTCAAGAGTTAATGGTCAAAGTGGATGGCAGAACCCTGACTTTTACCGAATCATCCATTAGAAGACATCTTCATTTGGATGATTCAGATGGCATTAGTCAACTGCCTGAGGCTAAAATGTTTGAAAATTTGACAAAAATGGGGTATAATGTGACTTCTACAAAGCTTACATTTCTTAAAAAGCATTTTACCCCTCAATGGAGATTTTTGATTCATACCATCCTTCATTGTTTAAGCCAAAAGAAAACCTCATGGGAGCAGTTTAGTGGTAACATGGCTGCAGCTCTCATTTGCCTGGCAACAAACAAGAAATTCAACTTTTCAAAATATATTTTTGAAGGATTGGTTAAAAATGTGGACAGTGAAACAAAGTTTTTGATGTACCCAAGGTTTATTCAGTGCCTCATCAACAAATCCAAACATTTGTTACTTCCCCCAAACAAACCTTTTAAAACTCCCAAACTTACACACAAGGTGTTTTCAAACATGAAAATTGGTTTTCAAGGAGAAGAAGTACCACTGTTTGAGGAAATGTTACCACAACATTCTGAAGAACCATCCATATCATCTGATCATTCATCTGTCACACCACCAATACCATCAGTCACACCACCATCACCAATACCATTACCATCTCACTAACCAACACAAACACCATCTGCAACATCTCCATCATTATCACATCATAACTCACCACCCCAATCTTCTCTACATCAAAGTGTAGATGCTCAGACTGTAAAGGAACTAAAGGAGCAAATGCAGCACTTGCAAACCACTCTTGAAAGTCAAAACAAACACTTTACAGAGATTAACACCAAGCTAGTTAAGAGGGTTGAGAAGTTAGAGTTAAAGGTGAAATTGTTGAAGGGTAAAAGAACATCTCAGTTGGTTGTTTCTAGTTCTTCAAGTTCAGATGCACAAGGTTTGGGTCTCTCTTCCAAAAAGGGGAGGATGGGTAGTTCTAAAAGTGAAGAAGAGATTCAGTTTCAATTTCATGAAGGAATTCAAGTGATTGATGAAGAGCCTGCTATTCAAGAAACAGAGCCTGCTATTCAAGAAAAAGAGCCTGTTAGTGCAAAAGATACTGCTGAAGCAGAGCAAGAGCCTGCTGGGATACAGAGGCTATTGGCTATGAATTTAAAAGGTTCTGATCAAATGTCCTACAAAAGAAAAAGGGGATCACAGCCTCAGGGGAGGTTTCTTGTTTCTGATGAACAATCTGCTGCTCCAAGTCTAGAATCATCACCAAAAAACAAGGGCAAGAAAATTCTGTTTGAAGATGAACCAAAGCCTAAAAAGTTGAAGAAGAGTGAACAAGTTCAGATAGCTGTAGATGAAAAGTTGTCCAAACAGCTTCATGAAGAAGAAGTTATGGGGGCTGAAGAAGAATCAAGAATGCTACAAGAAAAGTTTGATGCTCAGCTGCAATACATCATTTCCATTGATCTAATTGTAAGGGGTGAAGCTTATACTCTAGTGTGTGATGAGTCTCTTAGCTCAGATGAAATGACAATCAAGCTCAATGATTTCATCACTAAGAAATACAATCAAGAGGCATTGGATGATGTCTATCAGCAGATCCAGAAGAATCAGAAGAAAGGATTTAAAATGCCTCATTCTGAGGCAGATCAGAAGAAATTCTTCAAGATATATCTGAAAAGAGAAGTGAACATGAAGGATCATCAACTCAAAGGTAAATCATTTGATGAATTGAAGCTTCTATACTTAGAGGCTTACAGAAGAAACAAAACCAGTTTTCTCATGGATACACAAGGAAGAAGAGTTGATCAGAAGGAACAAGCAGAGAAAGCATACTTGCCTCCTATTCAGTCAAGAGAAATGGCTGTCCATGTTCCACAAGTTGTTTTTACTGAACCTTTACATGCAAGGCATCCAGTCATAGATTGGGAAATCTACAATGACAAGTTTGGTAAAGCATGGAAGATAACAAGAGTTGAAAATAAGGTTGAGATTTTCAAGAACTTTGAAAATCTACTTAGAGCATGTAACAGAATGGATTTAGATGAATTGTGGGAATTAGTTCAAGAGAAGCTGAAAACCAAGTATAAACCTGATGCAAAGGAGCAAGAGCTATGGGTGGAGTTCAGCAGATTATATGATCCAAATCCTACTGATACACATTGGAAATTTCCTTACTATGATTTATCTGTTACATGGGAATACTTCAGCATGAGTCATGTTCATCATCTTTCCACTCAGAGTGGAATAGAACTCTTTATGCTAGGTGAGAAGGAGTATCCTTTAAGCTATGAAGTATTATCAGTCTTAATCTCCAACAAGCTATTGTGTGAAGAAGAAACTGATGCAGTCAAAAGATTGAAGGAAAGCATATTTGATCAGTATGAAAGCCTAAGGAGAAATAGATAAGGTTTTTGGAAGAGTTCCCTCAAATCCTCAAGGAATGAATTTTATTCACAAGAAACTTGGTTATTTTAAAAAGGAATAACAAGTTTAGGGGAGGATTGTTGGGAATAAAATGCACAAGTTAAAGAGTCTGGCAGAAGAGCCTGCCAAATGATAGTTAAGCCTGCCTCTTCAGTTTTGTTGATATTGAAGATATACTAACAGTACCTTCTGGGTAAGAAGGTACTGCTCGTTGATGAAGGTCCTGCCAGTTTTAATGACAAGTTGTTATATTTTATTTAGAGATATTTAGTTGAATTATTAGTCTTTGTACAATGTTATACGTTAAGTAGAAGTAGTACAGAAGTCTCAGTAGATAAAATGGAGTGTTTTACCTTGAAAGGTGTAATATTAGGATAAGATAAGTCTCTAATATATTATATTAAGCAACTTGACAACTTGTAATAAGGGCTCCTTATACTATAAAAGGAACCCTTAAGTCACCTTCTTAAAAAGATCATAAGCACAACAAGTCAGCATACTTGACAACTAGATCAATCACTACATGCATAACTTCCACCTTTAAAATCCTTTTCACGTATCAAAGATTCAAGGTTACATTTGTAATCCTGGTGATAGTTTAGATCACCCGTATTATCTCATCAATAATATTGAATCGTTTTGTGTTATTCATTTTGTGTTCATTACTCTAAATTATTCACGTTTACTTATTCACCACCTTTGTTCCTTTAGTGTGTTTTAGTAAATTCCGCGTGCTAAATCACATTCATTCATAAATATCCCAAACACATTATTAAGATTAACATCCCAAGTGTTTACATAAATCCTTCCACACGTACAAACATTTCCTAATCCGTTTGTATGAAACAATTCCTTCCCTTCGTCAACATCATCCTTTCCTTCGAATCGTAAACTCATTCTCCTATCTCCACCTATACTCTTACTAAATCTCGGGACGAGATTTTCTCTTAGGAGGTACGACTGTAATAACCCATAAAATTTCATCAATATCATTTCCACCACAAGGTAATTTCACAGGTAAATTTTTACTTTTCATTACATGCATGACTCTCTATACCTGCTTACGTATCCACCTATGCCCAACACCACTATGTTTACACTATGTAAACACCCCAGTATGTCAAGTCTAGATTCTAAACATCATTACATTAAGTAATCTATCACTCTAGTATACTATATCTATCCAAAACCCTAATCAAACCCTAATTGAACCCTATGTGTTTACGATTATCTTTAAAACCCTAATTGCTTATCTAAACTAGTTTGAAAGTGTTCAAGGCTTATGTATGAGTAACCTTAGCAACAATAGGATACCTTAGCACCCCTAAACCTTAGTATAACCCTCTAGAAGCTTAGGTACAAGTCTCTTAAGCACGAAACCCTAACTAGGTCTTATATGTCTCGAAACTAGGTTAAACCTTCCCAAATCTTTACCATAAGTTACTACCACTTAATATAAGCCTCCTAGGACTTAATATTAGTCATTAAACACCCATAGGAACCTAATCTAGGCACTAAACCTTAAGCTAAACCCTAATCTCTCACTAGACAAAACTAGGTCTAAACTAAACCTAAACTAGTTAAAAACCTAAACATAAGCACCTCAAGCAACTCAACCAAGTAGCCTTAGCACCTTGGTCACCCTAAGCACCCTCCCTAGCTCCTCCTAAGCTAGCATACAAGGAGGTGGATCACCTCCTTTTCACCAACTTGAGGCGCGGCATCACCACCACCACAAACACCCCTAAACCTCCCAATAGCTCCTCCTTGTCACCACCATTGCTTAGATTAGTCATTTTTAGCTGGTAAGAGTCACCTCCCCCTATCTTCTCGCCACCTAGCCTCCCCTTTCTTCATTTCCAAGTCTAACGAGGGGTATAAATACCCTCCTACCCCCTTTCACTTCAAACCACACCACCACAACTCTCCACCTTAAACTTTATATAAGTAATGGTAGTACACAAGTCCTAGAAGCCTTAAGAGTCGAGCTAGATAGACCATGCACCTTGTCGAGTTCCATTTCTAGCTTAGAAACCCTAAAAACCCACGTTCACCCATTTCTGATCATGTAATCTCTTGTACTTGTTCTAATAGCTTTATTATAATCCTAGGATATATATATATAGGATGCCTTAGAACCCTTGCCTAAGCCTTGATCATTTTCCTTTAAGTGTTTTCATTTTAAAACCCTAATTTTTGACTAATTGCTATTTGCTTGCTATAAACCCTTTTCATAAGCTATAAGCTACTCTAGGTTACCTTAATAAGCTTATATTAGTTAAATATAAGCTAGGAAAACTTCTTGTTTCATAAAAATATAGTTTACATGATTTTAGGACTAGTTTTGCAATAGTTTTCATGCATAGGGGTATATATGGTAACTTTTTGAAAATACTAAGTCTAGGGACTATTTTTGACATTTCTTAGAAGTTATAACCTTAGGATGAAAGTTAATATAGTTATAAACTTATAAGGACTAGTTTTGTAAATGTTAGTAAGTTAAGGGTATAAATGGTAAATTATGAAAACATATAAGTCTAAGGGTCATTTCTGTCATTTCTCTAAAATATATAAGTATAGGGACTAAAATTGAATAATCTTGGAAGTTAATACTTAGTATATATAAGTATAGGGTAGATTTTGTAAATATATAAACTTGAAAGGTAAATAGTGTCAACCTATAAACTTAAAGGTTTAAATGAAGTATTTGCTTAATAAATAAAAGTAATATCTTTTTGTGTAATGTGTCACAATTATAGGGAGCTTCATGTGAGGGGTTTCATTTGTGTATTCGTTTTGACGAGTTTGTTGTGTTTACGACTTAAAGTGCCCTGGCTTTTCAAACGTTTAATACAATATGACCTCAGCATTATGATGGTCTGAACGGTGATACGTTATATTTAAATCTAATACTTAATAACTTAACACAATAGTAGGGAGCTTCGTGTGAGGAGTTATATACTTCTGAATTATGATGGCCCAACGATATTATGTTGGCAGCATAATACAATAGTAGGGAGCATCATGTGAGGAGTTATACTTCTGAATTACGATGGCCTGAACGGTGTTATGTTACAACTAAATCTAGAAACCCTAAGTGTAATTACTTGAGAAACCTAAAAACAATAACTAGGACTTGACATACACACACACCAAACACTACCCCTAGGATACATGAGTTAGCAGTCTAATCCCCGAGTCACTTTTCACATCAATCAGATTTCCCTAAGCCCAGGTGATGAGTGTGTAAATACTCATCATTTTTTGGTCAATCTGAACTGCCAAAACATCTAAAAACACTCAAATATGCATCAAAATACTAAAAATATCCCAAAATTGTGTTTTATATGTTTGAGATGCAAAATGAGTAAAAACAGATGAAAAACGAACAAAGATTGCATAATTGGCAGTTTCAGTCCCCCAACTTTCAAAATTTGTCAAACTTAGTCCCTAAGCATTTATTTTGGAAGATAAGTCAACCCAAGTCTTTTAAAAGTCAAATATTATCAAAAATGAGCCTTGGGTAAAAAGATTTGAAAATTTACAATTTTGGTCCCTGTAGTTTCTAAATTGGCAAAAATAGTCCATGGGTGTAAATTTTTGGAAATTATAAAATATGGTCTTGTGGTTACTCATCTTGGCATAATTGGTCCCTTGAAAAACTTTTGGAAAATCACATGGCAGCCCCTCAAATTTCAGACAATTGCAAAAATGGTCCTTGTGTCTTTCACTTATAAAACCAAACGAGCCCTTGTTTATTATTACCAAATCTACCACCCTTTATCCTACACTACCCAATCCATAAATAAACCAAATTCAAATCCCCCTAAGTCCATTACCACCCAGCCCAAACTCCCACTTCACGTTTAATAGTAAAACGTGCATCTTCTTTGACCACACAGTCAACGACTCACCCCCATTTAACCTGTCTTCAACCTCCCTATTACCCACCATATCAATGCCCCACTCAAATCCATCTCCTGCAACACTCCACCCCCTCCCAATACCTCAAAAGTATTAACCATTAACACTTTCCCCAACCCCTCACAACCTGTACCTAACCCCATGTGACATTCCCTCTACGCTGGCAATCCTCCAATATCCACAATTGATCAATGGTTGAAGATTAAAGAAGAAAGCACCAAGATGAGTGGAAGGCTTAGATTTATTTGAAGAAAGCACAAGGTCCAGCTCAGCTTCTATCTCACACAAAAAGCACAAACAGCAAGAAGAAGGAACCCAGTGGAACCCTAGCTCTTTCACTATAAATAGATTGGAATGTAAGCCATTGATGGGCAGTAGGTTTTAGTAGGTAGTAATTAGAAGTAAAGTTTTAGTTCTTAATTTAAGTTCTAATTATTGTATTGTCTCAGTTTTAAAGCTTTACTGTACTCAAGATTTTTAGTTTTTAGTAATACAAATTCAAATTTCTTTTAAAAAAAGTGCTTTTTAGCTTATTAAATACTGCTTACTTATGATTTAGTTTTGCTTATTTTTCTTATATTAGATTCAGTATATCATTTACCTCTCAAGTTTTAGCCTAACAATCTGTTTTTTTTTTTTTTTTTTTTTTTTTTTTTTTTTTTTTTTTTTTTTTTTTTTTTGAAACACAAACAGACAATCACATAGGGGTGTTTGGGTCAGGAGTTGTCTTTGAAGCTTTTTGGACCAAACAGTTGGTTCTTTTGATTTTTACTTTTCTGCCTATATTAGAACTGCTTATTAGAATGCTTATTTCCTACTCCATTTAGCTTTTTAGGATTAGTCTAAGTCCTTTGATAGATATTTAGCTTATTTGGATAGCTTGTTGCTTATTTGATGCTCCCTTGTCCTTAACAGCCAAGCTTATTTGGTGGCTTATTTTTGGCTTAAGATCAGCCCGTAGGCCTGCACATCAGTCCCTTATATCCCCCCATTAGCCACAGTAGAATTTAGCTTAGGATTTTGAGTAAACTAGTAGCTTGCAAGCCCATTTTCATCCTTTTGCACTTATTTTGAATAATTAATTTCATTTGGTAGCTTAATCTTGTGCCTGCATTTTTTTCCTTTAGCCCAAACCAGCCTTAGATCCTTAATTTTAATTCGTTCATTTCTTGTCCGCATGACCTAAAATTTGATACATAGCATATTTAGTAGCTTGTCTATTAGCTAGTATTTTTGTTTTATTTTTATTAATTTTCTTTAACAGCTTTTGAGTAGCACCAAAGTTGATCAGTTTACCATTTGTTTCCTTTTTTTTTGAACCATTTTCCTATGGCCATATCTTGCTCAGCTTGGGAGCTCAGGACTTGAAATTTGGAGTTTAGGATAGCTAGTTGTATTGATTAGTTGGAACCATTCTTATTACTTATTTACCAGCTTAATTTAGCCTCCAAATTAGCCCCCCTTTCCCATTGGCCTGTTGGATAGTAGTTTGCCCTGCATCAAATGGTTCTATTGTTAATAAGTCGTAAAAACCCTAAAAGTTCTCTCAAAAAGTGGCGACAAAAAAACCCACCCTCTATTCTAATCGTTTTATCCTAAAATCCTTCCAAATCCTTGATTTCTTCTATTAATCTGTTTAGGTTATTGATTATTATTCGTAATAATCACTTTCTTGATCAGATTCGTGGTTTTAATTAGGTTTTTGGAGATATTTTGTAAAATCGTTTTTTAGGGTTCTTTGTTGGCCGACTTGTGATCTTCAATCCTTAATCCTATCCAATCCTTACTTAAGTCGGTTTGTGATTCCATATTTATTTAAGGTTTTCAAAATCGATTTTATTTATTTTGGTTTGATTGAAATCGTTTTTCCCCTATTATTTTTAACTCGGTTTACTGATTTTTTAAAATCGGTTTTCACTGATTTACTTATATATAGGGTCGATCTCACACTTGTTGCATATTATTAATCACTCCTACGATTCTCTATTAGGGTTTCGTTTTAATTTATGCGCAAGTGCTGCTGGTGTTACGATTCCCATTTTAGGGTTTTGTTGCGCTTTTGATTCTGGTGCTGAATTCTATACTAAACTCGCTTAGGGTTTAGTTCTTTTGGATCGTGGTGGTGATTTTGGGCGTTATTGCTATTCAAATTCCATTTGGGGTTTGATAACTTCTGATTTGCAAGTAACCTGTTTTAGGTTTTCATTATTATACAAGTGCAATTAGGTGCTGCTGGAAGTTGATTGGTACGTGGGTTTTAGAGAGATGGAATCTGGTTCTTTGAATGTTAAAAAGCCGTCTAAGGCTAAGGGGTTGGCTACTAGGATTGGTAATATTGATGGTAAGATTCTAACTAATGCTAGTATGCCATTGAAGAATATATTGAAAAGTGCAGGTTTGGAAGGAAAAACGGGGACTTTTTCTCTCCCTAGGGATCATGGTCCCGTTGTTTCTGATCCGAAGTTTGCTTTACAACAAGAGGTACGTTTGGCTAGTTCTAAATATGATGTTCCTAAGTCTAGTAATGTGGTAGCTTCTGATTCGTTGGGGGCTGCAATGGTTGGTACGTCTAAGGATAATGGTGAAAGGCTAGCTGATGAGTGTAATATTGGAGGTTCTTGTGAGCCTAATGTACCTAGTGATTCACAATCTGGTGGAGTTGATGAGGCTACTAGGTCGGGTTCAAGAGTGGTTATTCCAATGGCCGTAGTTGATGATATGTGCTCTAAACTTACTAATTCATTATACGGTTATTTCATTGGTCTAAGAATTGCATTTCCTATTGTGGAAGACTATGTCAAGCATGCTTGGGCAAGGTTCGGCTTTGAACATGTTATATTGCGGAATGGTTTCTTCATTTTCAAGTTCTCTTCACATGAAGGTATGAATAAAGTTCTTAATGGTGGTCCTTGGTTTATTAGATCAACGCCTTTATTCTTACATATTTGGGTGCCTAATATGAGGCTTGAGAAGGAGAAGATTACTAAGGTACCGGTGTGGGTACGTATCCATAATATACCGTCCGTTGTATACTCTAAAGCCGGTATTAGTTTGATTGCAAAACAGTTGGGGCGGATAATACGGTTTGATGCGGGTACTAATGATATGTGTAAGAATCCTTGGGGACGTTATTCATATGCACGGGTACTTATTGAATTATCGGCTGATTTGGATGTTTTGGAATCAATTGAGGTTGCGATTCCTTTGCCTCAGGGTAAGGGTCATTACATGGAAGTTCTTGATGTTGAGTATGAATGGTGGCCATCTTGGTGTTCTAAGTGTGTTTGTTTCAATCATGATGATGATGCGTGTCCTCTTAGACATAAGCGGGTTACTAAGGATTCGACTCAACAAGATTTTGATGTCAAGCGTAAGGTTCACTCTACTAAGGCTGGTCATACTAGTGATAAGGGTAAGAAAGTGGCTTGGGGGGTTTCAACTAAGTCAAAACTTTCGTACCAACCTGTTTCTAAACCGGTTACCAAGAAGAAGAATCGAGGTACACAACCTGATGTGAGGGCTGATTTTAAGTCTAATAATGGTGATTCTTATTCGAGTGGTACACCTAATGATGCTTTGAAGAGTGATTTTGGGGCTGCTCCTGTTGAGGATGTACTTACTCAACTTGAGCAGATGGAACGTGTGGATGCTCATGCTTCTTTTGGGGGTGTGGAATCCGTGGGGTTAAGTGGTGTTAATGTGGTTCCATTGCATAGCACTACTGATGGTTTGTGGGAGCATGGTTCTCACAATGATGGTGCTTCTACAAGTGTGGCCTATTCTGATTTTGATAAGTCTAGCTCGTTGGCTACAAGTGATGTAGTGACGACTCCTAGGAAGAGGGTTACGTTTGCTGATGAAGCTGATGAAGATGATGAAGTTGATGAAGTCTATGAGAACTATGATGATATTGCAAATTATTCCAAGTTCAAGAATGGTTCTCCGAAAGATTTCCAGGTGCAAGGACGCAAGAAGAAATAGTTATCTTTATTTCTATTATTTTGTGATTTTTGCTTGTTAAGTTGCTTTTGTTTAGCATGTTTGTTCGGTCAGTTGCACATGTTGTGCATGTTAGTTTTAAGAATGGTTTGTCATTCTTAGATTCGTGTCTTGTAAGTGTCCTAAGGGACTGGGGGCGAGGGAAATCACCCTCATCATTTTGTACTTCAATGTTTTTGGATAATGAATTTTACCAGGGTGCAGGATTACTCCCATTTACCCACAAATGGTTCTGGCCAAGCAGTGGTTTAACAAGCTCATTTCTGAGCTTGTTTCTTGGACTTAGGATGTGAAATGTGGCTCTTTGAGAAGCCTGTAGTACTGGCTTGTAGGCTCTGTACAAATTTTTGTACTTAGGAACTTGACTGCTTAGCTTATGTGTCCATTCTAGGTGCCTATTTGAACTGACTTAGGCTGCAATCTCAGCCATATTGCTTAATCTATTATTTTTAGCTTTATACTTGTTAGCTTTTTGATTACTCTCAGTCTTATCAGCTTATCTAGGTTAGATTTTAATGTTTTGTAGCTTATTTGGTTCAGTTAGTAGCTTGTGTGAGCTTATTAAGCTTAACAGTTAAGCTTGTCGCTTGTTGCTAAGCTTTGCCCCAACTGTTAAGCTTAATAAGCAGTTCCAACTTATTTATCAGCTTTTCAGAAAAGTTTCTTTCACAAAAGATGTTTAACTTTGTTGGTTGAATCAGTTTAGAAAAGAAAATTTGAAAAAGAAAAATAATTGCAAAAAGTGGTGTTGCTAGTATTTGAACCCTGGTCACTACCTTCGCACCACACAGAACTCACAAACAACTCTTACCATCTGTGCTAGGATTGCTTCTTGCTGTCATTTGCTTTAGTTAATTATTTAATATAGTACTAGTGTTATTTGCTTATTATCATATTTAGTTTTAGGATTGCTTATTAGCTGCTTATTTCAACTGCTTTTTCTAGCTTTTTATTTTTCTTAGTTTAATTTTAGTATAATAGATTTACCAAAAAATTTCAGAATTTTCTAAATAGTTTTAATATTTGTAACTCCTTTATTTTATTATTTTAGTTTTTAAATTATTATAAAAAAATATTAAAGCCAAAAAAAAGTGTTTTTCTTTTTCTCAAAATTTTCTTTTGTCTTTTAGAAAGTAGTAAAATTAATTTCATGCCCTTAGGACTAGTGTAGCATTAAATTCACTTTTTCTTTTGCGCACTTACGTTTTTAACTAATTAACTTTTACGTTTTTGGTTTAGCTTACGTTTTAGGATTTCCAAATTCCCTATCATGTTTCCCGTAGTTTTTAGGTAGTTTTAAGATTTCCTTAGCATTTCATTGTTCATTTTCCCATTTAGGTTGCGTTTATTTCATTTTTCATTTGTTAATTGTTAGTTCTCGTAACTTTAACGTACCATAACACCAAATAACTCTCACAATCGAACTTACAAGCATTTTAATCTCCAAATCTCACACGATATCACCCATTCACACCTCGTTGGGACACGACCCGGGTAATTACTTACCCGGTATCACACACACACACACACACACACACACACACACACACACACATATATATATATATATATATATATATATATATATATATATATATATATATATATATATATATATATATATATATATATATAACGAGTTTTTGCAAGTTAAACTTTTCCTAAAGGTTAATTAGCAAATTCCACTCACGTTTACATTGTATTTATTTTGATACACGTTTCACACGCAATCACCAGGTGAGTTCATAGCCTCACTCTTTCTAAATGCTTTATAAACTCTGTGAGGGGATTACATGCTTACTTTTTCTTTAAATCGAATACAAGTCTTTTCCTTTGGTTATTGCACGAGTGTTACTTTCTGCCACCATTACATAACTAAAATTCATGAACCATAATCACTTGTGGGGGTACCCAAGTGAACACGAGTATAGTTGGTAGATCTATTGGAGTTTGACAACTCCCGTTGGTTTGCCCCAGCCGGGTACCAATAAGTACTATACTTGAAACCTCTAAGGATTGACTTTGGCAAGTTATCCTTCTCGTCCCCTCATGGTTGGTTTGCAGACTCCATGACTCGGACTGTTAATGTTCGGTTTCATGAGCTTAGTGCAATAACACTCTCTCCCTAGTATTGTACTGATCATACAATACTGACACAAACTGTTTAAATACGGTTTCTACCTACTTTCCATGGGTGTATAACAACGTAGCCCGTGCTTTATTAAACTCGTATTCAACTATTTTTAACTAAAACCTATGAATATCACTCAACCTTTGGGTTGACTCTTTAAGCATGTATCCTAGGTAACTGAACAACTTATGGCACGGAGTGGCACTGGACTTGGAGGACTTTCAAACTGGTTATCATTCAAACACAACATTTCAAACTTAGATTCACGGGACCTCTTCTTAATAAAAACTCTGATATTTTAATGAATGATAACTCATTTTATAAAACGTCTCTTTTCAAGTCGTTTTCTATTATTGTGACTATGATTCCATAAGGTAATACCCCGGACCTAACTTCCGCTGTAGTCTGTGAAAATGGGGGTGTTACATGACTCTCTTTGTCAAAATCATCATAGGTGACACTGTCGTGCCCTCACTCTTGAGAAATTTGCTCAAATTCTTGGTCTTCCGTGTCATGGGAAACGTGCCTACACCGAAGGGTGGTCACTTAGATCTCTTAGAAATCACCCAGAAATGTTGGGTCCATACCTGATGTGCGTGCATATATCGTTGTTTGTATGGATTATTCTTATCAAGTTTTAAATTTATATTTAGCCGACTTAACCTATAACACACACTAACGAGTGTGTACAAATAGGATCATAAGTAGGACTAAAAAGGTTGACAAGTTAGTGTACTTAATACGTAGTCATTCACAAACACCTTTCTCTCCTCCAAATACAACTAAGTCCCTAAGGATAGCTCAGTTGGTTTAGCATAGTTGTACTTAAGCTTAGCTTAAGTTTAGTGAGGAGAATTACCATACTTGTCATTCAATCTCAAGTGTTGTTCCATAAACACTTGGGTATAATTCTTTGTCAATTGCAAATAGAATTAAACATTGAAAAAACCTTGTGTCTTTAACTTTACGTTTTTCCTTTAACAAAGTATTTTATATGCATTACTTAACCATGGAACATGATTAGTTTAACGTCTTAGTTATTACTAACTGTGTAAGGGAACAACAGTTTAATATGGATCTTATGACCATTTTTATCAATGTGAGGCTACAAAATCATGTTATGTATTCGGGTATAAATACCCCAACCCTCACACAATGTGAGGGTGTGACACTATATTATGTATAACGAGATTCATCCCATTTCTCTTTCTTTCTCTCTTTAAAACTATGTGTGTTCACCTCTCTTTATCTCTCTAGATTAATCATAGTTAAACATTAATTATATGACATCAATTGGTATTAAGAGAAAGTATATGATAAATTAAGAGATTGAAGTGTAATCATTTAGTTTAAATCATCATTAGTGCAACTTTTAGCTATTTTTTAGCTTAAGTGTCACATATTTTACTTAAAAACATACTTGCGTCAAAAATTTTGGTCTAATCATTTCTAGTGGTTGAAACCAAAAGTTTTTGTTGTAAAGCTTCCTAGCGATTAATCTTAAGTTTCTATCGGTTTAGAATTGCAATCGTGGTTTGATTTCAAGTTTTGAATAAATTTATGCTCGTTTTTGAAAGTTGATATTGGGTCCCCATGAGTTTCTTTGAATATCTCGTTACATTTTTCTTGAAGACCTCGGTACTTTTGGTTCGGGGGTTTACTCACAAGGTTAGTCCTAAACTAGGGTTTCTCCTACGAGATTGCTTTGTTACGGGGTTAGGGTAAAAGCTTTGAATTTACGAGATTGTCACTTTTATTAAGTCACAAAATCATCATATTGTTTAGTAATGAGGTTGCATAACGAGATTGTTATTTTTATTAAGTTACGAAGTCGTGATTATAGTCAAGTTACAAGGTTAGTAATATTATTTTGTTACGATATTCACAGTTTAGTTACTTTCACGAGATTGGTATTTTACTTTTACTCACAATATTGGTGGTTATGAGATTGACCTTATCGTACTCTTAGTTACGGGATTGGTTATTGTTTAAGTGTTATGAGGTTGAGTTACGAGATTATATTTACAAATATCATGAGATTGTTCTTATCATCTAACAAGGTTTGATTACGAGATTGATTACTCACTTTAGCTACGAAATCCATCACGAAATTAGGTTTTTACGAGATTCATTGTTACTTATTTTAATCACGACTTTGTTAGTGCCATTATTGTGTTTATAGATCCATTTGCTTACCTTAGTCATGAGATTAACCATTTCACGATATTGATAAAGAGATAATTAAAACACTGCAATTTTTCACTTAATCATACATCATATTAGAGATCCATAATTCAAATTGTCAACTTAAAGAGATGCCTTAGCTTTGGAAGTGATGCAAGGCCTCCTATGTTGTATCGAGGAAATTATGCTCAATGGTCTTCACGTTACATGAATCATATCATGGGTTTCAAAGCAATCTATCAAGCAAGGACTCATGAAAGATACTGATGATCCCGCCAACCCTAGTCAGACAAGGCTTCAAGAAGAAGATTTGGACTCAAGTGAATTGGCTCAGTATGAGCCTGATATTCGTGCAAAGAATCTCTTACTATTTGGATTGAGTGATGAGATCTACAATGCAATAGATAATAATCAAACATCTCATGGCCTGTGGAAAGCTTTGGAAAAGTTGATGCAAGGAGCTAACGTTGGAGCAAAAACTCAACAAACTCTTACTCTGTGGAACTACCAATCCTTTAAAGCTAAACCCGATGAAACCATTTAAGAATCATACCATTTTACCAAACTCATCAATGAAACAAATCTTCATAACCTGAAACGAACAAACATTAATCACAACACCATGTTTCTCACAAATCTACAACCATATGGAGACGCTTTACAATCTCAATCAGACATAATCAAGATCTCACCAAGCTGTTTGATATTTTGAAGCATAACCAAAAAGAAGTTAATAACATCAAAGAAGAAACAAAGAATAAAGAGAATCATGTATAACAACATCCAGTTAGTGATCCTCTTGCACTTGTAACATTACACCAACCAAGAAACACACATGGCTCTCTCATGTATTATATTACGTCTAGTTTTAATTTCATATTTGCTGACTTTGCTATTAGACTAATACTAACAGGCAGTGTAGCTGGTCAATCCCAGATAGTTTGGTAAGTACGGGTCGTTTCCAACGAGTAGATAAACTTAAATGCTAACATATTGAATTTCTACAGATTTAGAGGGGGTTTTGGTTTGAGATGAATTAAACGATAAGTAAAATTTACTGTATACATAGGGGAGTTGCATATATATTCAGCGAAACTAAAATATTTGCATATTTTCTCAAAATACAAGTTTTTTAATACATAATATATGATATTGTTTAAGATGCACAAATATCCAAACACTAGGTATTTTTATGTAATTGAACCTTCTATTTAAGTATGTCAACAAATAGTTTTCACTTGTTCGCTTCATTTTCCTCTAATGAATTGATTTCTTAATCTACCGGCTTGAATATAATAAAACACTTAGTTCATAGTTTAAGGGGAGCAAATTAACCACTTTGTTCATGAGCTACTCGGGCCCTGCTTGTTAAAAACTCGAGCTCGAGCTACACTAGTTGAGCATGCGCTAAAAAATCCTAATGAGCTTATACGTATATATGATACATATATACGAGTGTGCTCGAGTAGTCAAGTAGATTTCCGAATCGAGTTTGAAAGTTTCATAATTTGACTTATGAGATTGCCCCATACTTAATTACTATTGCTATACAAAGTAGTATGTATACAAAGTGAGTCAAGTCAAACTTGTTTGATGATCTATTAACCTCGATTAACCTTGAGTCAAGTTTGAATTTTGATATATGAGTTGAGCTCGAGGTTAAAATTTAAAACTTAGAAGCTAAGAAAAAAATAATACTCCCTCCGTCTAAAAATATTGTCCATATTTCTTTTTAGAGATGCCTCAAATTAATTGTTCATTTTCCTTTTTAAATAAAAAGTAGAGAATAAAGTAAAGGATGAGAGGTTAAAAACTAAATTGGCCCCACTTTTATTAAACTAATGGGCTGTTTATTTTTTTGTTAGCTAGGGGAAAATGGGTCCCACATTTCATTGCATCATCTTAATGGGGAGAGACTTATATTTCACACTCTCCACATATAGATGAGATAGTGGAATTAGTGGGCCCAAATAGGAAAAATAGTAATATTAAATACATGGGTCCCATGTTCCTTCCAGTAAGAGAGAAAAAAAAAAAAGAGAAAAGTTCAAAATACATCCCTGTGGTTTGGCATTTGCTTGCTTTACATCCTTTTTCTTTTTTTGACTCAAAAATCATCCCTGTGGTATTAAAGTTGGCACAAAACCATCCCTCTGTTAGTAATATCAGTTAATAAGGACTAACGATGCAAATTATTTTCCGTTATCGCCTAACAAGAGTTAAAATATTTGCATCGTTAGTCCTCATTGAGTTAAAATATTTGCATCGTTAGTCCTCATTGACTATAGAGTTAAAATATTTGCATCGTTAGTCCTCATTGAGTTAAAAAATTTGCATCGTTAGTCCTCATTGAGTTAAAATATTTGCATCGTTACCATCGCCACCATCCACCACCGCCACCCACCACCACCACCACCCACCACCACCACCGCCACCCACCACCGCCACCGCCACCCACCTCTACCCACCACCTCCACCTACCACCACCACCACCCACTACCGCCACCACCACCCACCGCTGCCACCACCAATACCCACCACCGCCACCCACCACTACCCACCAACGCCGACACCACCCACTGCCGCCACCCACCACCCACCACCTCCACCCACCGCCACCCACCACCACCACTCATCACCGTCACCACCACCCACTACCACCCACCACCTCCACCCACCACCACCCACCGTCGCCATGAACACCACCGCCGCCATCACCCATCGCCACAACCACCCACCACCCATCGCCACCACCACCCACCACCGCCGCCGCCCACCACCTCCACCCACCACCGCCACCACCACCACCATACACTGAACGAATATTATAAGTGGTGGTGGTGGTGGCGGTGGTGGCGACAGTGGTGGTGGCGATGGGTGGTGGTGGCGGGCAGCGGCGGTGGTTGGTGGTGATGGGTGGAGGTGGTTGGTGGTGGTGGTGGAGGTGCAATTTTAGGCTAAAATCTTGCGCGTTTTGATGTAAAACATTATTCCAGACAACTTTTGTGTTTCACACTTTTGATGATTCGGACCAGAAACGGGTCAAAATCGTGAATTAAAATCGATTCAGAAACATTTTAACTCATAAAAACGTGAGAAAAACGGAAGAAACGGATAAAAACATGAGAAAAATGGATTAAAACGCATAAAGACGGACGAAAACTGATAAAAACATGAGAAAAACGGACGAAAACGGATAAAAACGGACGAAAACGTAAGAGGACAAACGATGCAAATATTTTAACTCAATAAGGACTAACGATGCAAATATTTTAACTTTATAGTCAATGAGGACTAACGATACAAATATTTTAACTCTATAGTCAATGAGGACTAACGATGCAAATATTTTAACTCAATGAGGACTAACGATGCAAATATTTTAACTCTTATTAGGAGATAACGGAAAATAATTTGCATAGTTAGTCCTCATTAACTGATATTACTAACGGAGGGATGGTTTTGTGCCAACTTTAATACCATAGGGATGATTTTTGAGTCAAAAAAAGAAAAAGGATGTAAAGTGAGCATAGATCAAACCACAAGGATGTATTTTTGACTTTTAAAAAAAAAGAAAAAAAAAAAGAAAAGAAAAAAAAGGGAAAGCTAAGTGTATAATTTAAAATTTCTGTTAAGTATGGTTATACCCCTCTCTTTCTCCTTGATAATTTCCACAAAATAAACTGAAAAAACCAGATGCTTTCTATTTCTGGATCCATCACATTCCGGATCTCTTATTCCTTCAATATTTTAATCACCAAGGTAACAACTTCAGATTCCCTTTTTTTCATATTTAATTGATCTTACTTATATATCATAGTCATTTTCCCCGATTATGTCATATTAGGGTTTCAATTGGTTGATCATTTATCCGTTACGATAGTCGAATAATACAGCTATATACATTATAGAGAGAGATAAGCAATGTTGAAGATTATTAAGGGAATGAAAAAAGGTTCGAAACCAGAAGTTATCGAACCGCCACCTGGACCTAACGGTCCATCTGATGTAACTGTTAACCATGCCTCTCGTTCTGCTATACCGCCTGCCACAGCTCAACTAACTAAGGCGATAAGCAGAACAACGCCTCACACTAGTGTCATTGAGGTTACACCAATGTTGAAAGACGTACCTATATCCGAACGCCACGTTTTGTTTATCAAGAAAGTTAATATGTGTTCCGTTTCTTTTGACTTCTCTGACGCGTTGAAGAAAGTTGGTGAGAAGGAGATTAAGCGCCAGAATTTGCAGGAGCTTGTGGAGCTCGTTCAGTCAGGGTCGAGTAAAATGAACGAGATTATGCAGGAAGAGATGGTGGGGATGATCTCGGTTAATATTTGTAGGTCTTTGCCTCCGGCTGCTTTTGAGAATACTGGTGCGGTTGATGGTGATCCTGAGGAAGATGATATGTATTTGGAACCGTCGTGGCCGCATTTGCAGTTAGTGTATGAGTTGCTTTTGAGATATGTGGTTTCACCTGACACTGATACGAAAGTTGCTAAAAGGTTTATTGATCATTCGTTTGTGTTGAGTTTGCTTGACGTGTTTGATTCGGAAGATCCACGTGAACGAGAGTATTTGAAGACTATACTTCATCGTGTGTATGGGAAGTTTATGGTTCATCGTCCTTTTATAAGGAATGCGATAACAAATGTTTTTTATAGGTTTATATTTGAAACCGAGAGACATCCGGGGCTTGGTGAATTGTTGGAGATACTTGGGAGTATAATAAACGGGTTTGCGGTACCAATTAAAGAAGAGCATAAACTGTTTCTTGTGCGGGTTCTTATACCGCTTCATAAGGCTAAGTTTATTAATTATTATCATCAGCAGTTGTCGTACTGTGTGACACAGTTTGTCGAAAAGGATTATAAAATGGCTGATTTGGTTATAAGAGGGTTATTGAAATATTGGCCCGTTACTAATTGTTCGAAGGAGATTCTCTTTCTTGGAGAGTTGGAAGAAATTTTGGATGCAACGCAACCTGAAGAGTTTCGACGTTGCATGGTTCCTCTTTTTCAACGGGTTGGAGGGTGCATTAATAGCCCCAATTTCCAGGTCCGTTATTACTCTAACCTAATTAGTTTATGGTATTTGGCTTTGGTTTTGTGTTACCATTGCATGTTTAATGGCTTTGATTTGTCGTTACTCGTTACTAGCTGTTAGTGGGTGTTTATCTTGATATACAATTTGTTTTTGCTGATCCAAATTGTTTCTGTTGAAAGTGTTAATTAAATTGAAATGCAAATAGTAGGCAGTAGATGATACCTGATGCTATAAGTTGATCTCTCTTCCTTGCAGCAGCATAACCCAATCCAATAGCATATGTTTATATTGCTCTAGATTTATAAAAATTTGGGAATTACTTATTGGGACAACAGGTTCCCTTAATCACTACTCTATGGTTCCAGTAAACACATCTATGAATTAGTACTCGTTTAATGCAGACACACATATGCAAAGCGTTTTGCATTTGTAATATTACAGGGGGCGCCTTTTTCTCTATTACAAGTATACAACCATAGATGTCCATATTATGATCCTTTACCACAACAACCCATAATGCACACATAAGCTTACCTGATACTTGTATGATTTTGCCTAATTGTTCATAAAATATTTTTTATCATTTTCTCTTTTTGTTGAGGTGTAAACTAATATAAACATTCTTTGAATATATGAAGTTCTGTAAAATCTATGAAATACTAGACCAGAATTGCAAATGTGATTTGAACTACAAGTTTGTTCTATTGATTTAACATAATATTTACATAAAATAAGAAAAGGTAAATAGAGGTGGGAAGTGAAACGATTGTTAGAAGTACGGAATTAAGTAATTGGCGTAAATAAACCAAAATCTACTCAGTGGAGCTGTAGGAAATGAATCCATTGTTGAGGATATGTTGTGGGCTTTTCTACCCCTTGAAACAATATTAAAAGGAATTTTAAGCATTAGTACATGATTTATAACCTCTGAAGGGCTAGAAACTATGATGTATGAAGATATGAACCCCAAGTGTGTCACCAAACTAAAGCTTACTTGGATATATTCGGAGTATGGAATCATTCAGATGGAAAGCTTGTTATCGTTTTTAAATAATCATCCAACAAATCAGGGCCTGTACACAACTTGTAATATATGTGTGCTTCTATTTTCATGATAGCATATTGCATGGAGTCATGGCATGAAAGATGGATGGTATGTATTGGTTGGAGGAACTTCTAGTGCAGCCGTGGACTATGTCGATCACACGCTGGCATTGGCTGAATTGCCTAGCCTCATGTGTGTTCTTTGTTTTGTCTGCACAATTTGCATTTGTGTTGCTATTGTTCGTATGCGTTTGTGTGACACATACCCATGCTTACATCTGTTCTGAGTGCCATTTTCTAACAAGGAAAGGCAACATATGAGTTTAGACAGCACATGAAATTAGCTTTCTAGGTTAAGACTGTTATGGTCAGACTACATAAAAGTTAAAACCTCATGCGTGTGATTTGTTTTGTCTGCAAAATTTGCATTTATGTTGCTATTGTTCGTGTGATCACATACCCATGCTTACATCTGTTCTGAGTGCCTTTTTCTAACAAGGAAAGGCAACATATGAGTTTAGACAGCACATGAAATTAGTTTTCTAGGTTAAGACTGCTATGGTCAGACTACATAAAAGTTAAAAGCACAACATATTCTAACTACAAGTTTGTGCTTATGTTACTTTAATGCAATAACTGTCTGTGATCTCTCTTTTATTTGTTACTCAGCATTGCAACGAAAAGAGTATTAATTTAAAGCTTATCTTGTAGGTTGCGGAACGCGCACTCTTCTATTGGAACAATGAACACATAGTGGACTTGATTGCACAGAATCGAGACATCATTTTACCCATCATCTTTGAACCTTTAGAGAAGAACATCCAGGGTCACTGGAACCAAGCTATCAATGGATTGACTGGCAATGTGAGAAAAATGTTCATCGACATGGATGCTGAGCTCTTTGAGGAATGCAGTAATAAGTTTTTGGAAAAACAAGCCATAGTTAACGAAATGCTTGAGCAACGTGAGTTGAATTGGCAAAAACTTGAGTCAGTTGCATCAGAAGCAGGAGGAGATGATATGGTTATCGTCAATTAATATCGTCAATTAATAAGGCACTGAAGAAAACTAAACACTCATATTTAAGTTTTACCCATTCTCCCATCATTTATTATTTATTTCCACTTGCGTTGTCGAAGTTTTTAGGCCATCAACTTAACAGAGGCTGTATCGTAACACTCCCTGATTCTTGTTCCTTCCCAACATTTTAAAGGGCGGTACAGTATCTTCTTCAGTCATTCTCCTACAGTCTGAACAGAGCACAACAGTTTGCTCTTGTTTTCCGTTTTTTCACTATAGAGTATTATATGCTGTTATGATTGTTGATATTATTTATTATTGGGTTAATAATACGTAAAAGTCGTCATGAAATCATGATGTTACCATCATAGTGAGGTATTCTGCAGAATTGTTTAACTCCTTATTGTAGTCAAATAAACCACATGTTGTTTTCATGTGAATATAAATTACTACTGATAGCTTCTTGGGTTC
>JARVZY010000761.1:0-48855 GCA_030686995.1 Artemisia argyi | reverse complement strand
GTGTAGCCGAGTCCTACAAATAAATGGGGACAATTAACGTATGTAACCTTAAAGGTATTTGACTGCTGTATGGTAAAAAAATTATTAATTATAAAAAGATAAACCTGTGCAAACAGGATGGAACGGTCACTTCTTTTGAATATCGACTTCCTAGACCAGGCTATCGCTCTAGGAATCACATTTGGCTTTTTTGTCCACCAAAGTTCACAACTCTCAAAAGACTCAAGTATCCAAATCTAAACAAATTGTAAAACACAAACATATCAATTTAACAAGCCTTCAACATGTCGAGATGAAAAATTTCATCGATAAAAATAATTTCAAACCTGGAAAGCAAATACAAATCCAGACAAAGTATACGTCAGAACATAGGTTGGGTTTTTCTTCAATCCTAAAAGGTGTTTATCCATGTGCTTATCCATTACATTATGTAGTTGGTCATATAAATGAGTCCAAATATGTACACCCCACGGAAATGCATTCCAAGCTTCTAGATTTTCAACCAACCTCATCAATGTGTCATCAACTTGACATGTCAACAACCGACCCATAAAGATAACCTCTAGGACTAACAAAAGAGATATCAGTATTACGTCTTCATCAGATAGCTTCCGAAACCGGTCTTCATCCTTGATGACACCAATGAGGTCTAAGTTGGTTACAATGAACCCTTGCTTGTCAGGAAACACCCTATCATGGAATTTGAGATCACCAGACGTGTATACTTCAAAGCTGACACTTCCAAAACGCAAGCCAGTCATTAGACAAAACTCAATACGACCAAAATGCAGCATATGTCCATCTAGGTAATAGATGAAGGGCATATCATAATGAGAGTCGTCCACTCGCTGTTGTTTCCGTACCATGTAGTTTATTAGGTGTGTTTCATGTTCAAAGTATAACAGATCAAGCCATTGTCCAGAGCAAGTACTCCTAAACAAGTTCCGTCGCTTTGCATCTAATTTCTGATTTATTAACCAAAAGTAGTTGAGTTTGCTCCTAATGATTAGTTTCACATCATAGTCCTAAAAAAAAAACATAAGCTCACTCAGAACCGACAATACATAACAAATTTAGTATGCAAACATGTATACAGGCGTTGTGGAAAACTAGAAGGGGGGGGGGTTGAATAGTTTTGTGTCTTTTTCATTTTATAAAAGTTTGCTTTTAAAGAATAGACGCCAATTAAAAAAATCTTTGATACAAAAATATAGATACTAGTTTATTCACACTTTTCGTATAAACACTACTTATATAGAATGTTGAGTAAAAATTATGATTTCATATATTACATATAAGTGTGTATATATATATATATATATATATATATATATATATATATATATATATATATATATATATATATATATATATATATATATATATATATCTGTGTGTGTGTGTGTATGTATGTGTGTGTTTTAATATAAGTATATCCTTTTGTTTTGTTTATATAAAATTAAAGTTGTGAATGGAACCTAGTTTGATCTTTATGTGAAATCTATATATGCACAACACAAGTAATGATAACTATATACGATTGCTAACAAGTAAGTAAACAAAGAGTGAGAGATGGAAAGATCAAACCGAGAGACAAAAGATTTATAATGGTTCGGCTACAAGGGCACCTTCCTTGCCCTACTCCACTCCCCGAGCACCGAACTCGAGAGTTTTCTTCACTAAGTCAATAACCTCCCTTATGGTGGAGAAAACCGTACACACCTTAGCTTACACCAATTTAACGACACAAAGCTAAATGTCGGGTTCTAATCGTAGCTAGAACCAATTTCACAACTATAATCACACCACAACTTCTTTTACACTCTTTCACACCTTCTATGCTTCTTCACACCACTTGTTTCTTCACACCTTCACAACTTCAATCTATCCACTACTTCAAGGCTTATACTTCTTCACTACTTCTAGGCTTCTATGTCTTCTCAACTTTAAGGCTTCAACTTCTTTGTCTTCACTACTAATCTCTACTACAATATACTACCACTTCTTATATCTCCTACCACTAATCCTATTCACCTCTACTTCTTCACTTCTAGTACCACTTCACACCTTCAACAAATCTAGATCCTATATCTAAATCTAGCTAACCAATGTATACACTTTATACACCAAAGGATGAATGATTTACAAGATGAAATGATCAAACAACTTAGATAGCAAGATGATACTATGTTGTAATACTTCTAGTCTTGATAGATAGAAGTATTCTTCTCTTTGCACTTGAGTGGATGAAGCTTTGGATCACTTAGAAACAAAGACTTATGAATTATATGATCAAAGGATTTTTGAAATAGAAATGGAGGTTTGAATCAGAAAGTTTTTAGTGCAAAAAGGTGAGAAAAATATGTGGAATGATCCAGTATTTAAAGGGCCAGAAAATACTGTTCTGGAGCGTGCCGGTCCCCTTAATTAGGGGGCGGTCCCCTTTATGATTAAGGGGGCCGACTAGTATAATTAAGGGGGCTGTCCTCCTGAACGTTGGATTTTCTTGTCCTTTTGTGAGCAAAATTTTTCTGGATTAGATTTGCCATTTTTGGTTAAAAATTTGAATTCATAAATTTGTAATGAATTAAACATATTCTTTTAACTCCAAAAATGTTTTATAAAAGATATAAAATGTTTTGTGACATTTTATAAAAGTCTAGTGATTAACAAAAATGTTCCTTTGATCTTATAATGCATTAGACAATTTGTTTATTCAAACCTTAAGTGATTAGATGGTGAAAGTGAGTATTTACTACTAAATACTTGTTTACGTCATGATCTTTGGTTTGATGGGTTTTCGTTTTGTGATTATCAAAACATAGAGATATCGAAAGATATGAATAACGTTTTTAGTCAATTATTTATATCAACAATCTCCCCCTTTTTGATGATTACAAAATCTAAACTCATTAAATCCAAAAATTAATTTTTAGACAAGTATTTAGTGAGTTTGTATTCACTTCTCCCCTTTTTTGTAGAATCAAAAAGGTTCAAGCCGATAAAATGAAAGCTCCCCCTTGATGTATGCTCCCCCCTCGTTTGTGGGCACCAAGGGTTCGACCTATGGAATTCTTGCAAGAAAAATATTAGAGGCACAAGCAAATACATATAGCATAATAACAATTAATAATAAGCATGGCAAAAGAGAATTTGAAACACATATTGAGCCATTCATTAATAGAAAAAGATTAAGTCAACCACATAATCATTGTTACATAATCTATAATGCTAAAATTCTAAACAAAGTAGATAATCCTATTGTGCCAATAGAGAGTGTCATCAAACTTTCTTGCATCCCAAAAAGGTTGAAGTGTTTTATTGGAAAAGTAAAAGATATAAGCATATAGAATGCTTAGTTGAGAATGGTAAATGGGGATCATGTTGGTGACTTTTGGTTACATGGATGTTGGTGAGTTTGGTGATGTAGAGCTAGGAGGTGGTGAATTTGGAGTTGGGTTTGTTGGTTGCTGGTTTTGATGTTGTTCAAGTGATGGTGTTTGTTGAGATATAGTAAGAAGATACTCAATCCAAGTAAAGTGCTCATTCAATGCAATTGTTTGTTGTTGGAGGAAGATGCAACAAAGGGCAATTGTTAACATGCTTCTCAATTTGGTTAATGTTGTGTGGTGAGATGGTGGGCTTGATTGAGGTGGATTCAAATTGCATTGAGCAAGATGTAATGCTAAAAGAGCACTAAGCTCATGAGCTTCTTTTAGCTCCTCAACGAACTTCAAGTGTTCGGAGGAAGGTGATGGAGGAGCATGATAGTTGTCTTGGGTGAAGGTTTGAACATGCAACATAGGAGTGGCATGTGAGGTTGTAGGATGTGGTGGTGGTATTCTTGGTGGTGGAGATATGATTGAGCTTGGGTAATCATGAAAACATGATATGGGTGGAAGTGGTGCTTCATGAGTGGATGGTGTTTTTGTTGAATGAACAACATGTGAAGTATTGGTTGAGAGATTGGGATTGTTGTTTTGGGATTGAGCATGCTCATCATATGAAGAAGCATTTATGAGGGCATGAGTGGATGATAGGTTCTGAGATGAGTCATTAGTGTGGGTTTGAGGTTTAGTTGTTGGTTGACTTGGAACAACATCACTTGAGTTGTGACAAGAATCAAGTTTCCTCCTCCAAACGGGTTTGACGGAGATCCTTGCGGTTATTGAAACCTTAGGTTTTTGGTTGTTGGGGGATGACATGTTTGGATGTGATAGCATTTATGATGGGAAGAAGGTATTTATAGTGTAAGAAAAATGTGGCTTGGGAAGGTAAATTGTGAGGTATAGTATGGGACAAAATATGTTTGTGAATTTTGGGAAGTATAGGGTGAAGAGGGTCAAAAAGTGATAAAGAAAACAGTAACCCCGACCATCAGATGGCCGGTCCCCTTAATTAGGGGCCGGTCCCCTTAATCATTAAGGGGGCCGCCTTATATAATTAAGGGGACCGCCCATCTGGTGAATTCCAGAATGCCAGAATTGGGTTTTTGGCAGAAAATTTTCAGAAATGTTGTGTTTTTGGGTTTGGATTCAAGTAAGTTCAACTCTTTGAGGCAATATAGGATATACTAATCACAAATGTAGAGAATGTTATTAAAACAAATTAAGTAGACAAGTAATTTTTAATTTACATGCAATCTACTTATTGGCCAATTAAGTTAAACAACCAAGGAAGCAATAAAATATACTAGTCAAATATGCAACTATATGAAAATGATAATATGTAGGCTAGTTCAAACATATTGATGAGTGCTCACAAGAAACAAATGGGAAGATATGATTGTATGGACTTCAAGACTTGTTACAAACAAGATCCATATGGGCAAACCATGATTCTCATGAAATGATTTGATTAAATTGTGAATGTCATTTTCATAGAAGTGTATGACACATATGAGATAATCAAATATATTTTTAAAAAAATGTTTTTAGTTTTATTCAACAATGCTTTGAAATAGATTCAAGTGTGTATTAGAGTAAAATAGATTGAGTTTTGCTTCATAACATGTTGACAAATTGGATAAGAAATTTTTTCCAATCTTGATTTTTATTAAAATAAAGTTATGGTAGCTTACAGTTGAATATGTTATTTGAAGAAAGATGAGACAGATATTTTAAAGATTATTTTTCAAAGCGAGAAGTTTTAAACATGATATTTTATTTTTGATTGCAAGAAATCACAAATGAAGGATTTGAAATAGAAACTTATCATATTCAAGAGAATCAATTGAGCCCATTGTCACATATAATCATCTTCAATGGCAACTAAAGACATGGATGAGTGATGGTAAGTTCTAATGATCTTAACGCAATATGATTGAGAGGGAAAAGGTAAATCATCTATAGATACAAGATTAGCGCATGTATATATATATATATATGCTAAACTCATCATAGTATTAAATGCTAACAAGTCTTAATTATAACACATCTATTAATGCAACTAGAATGGTCATTTAGCCTAAATAATAAGTATTCTACTATTGATCATAGATGATTACCAACATAAATGATGAATAAGAAAAACGGTAATAGACTTAAAATCAAGAGGGTCAAATAGCCTAATTTCATGTATACATATATTAGTATTAATGATATATGAACATGGCAATCTATAAATTTAATCATATTAATATACTAATTATAGCATACTTTAATATAATGTGATATTGACAAGTTTTTGAAAAGAAAACTTATCTGAGGTCCAGCTTTTCTTAAAGAGTGAGCATGAGAGTGTTAGAGGACATCTTTAAAGTTTGCCCAAAGCATGTCGAAGTAGCAAGGTAAAATCCCGACGCAATAAAAATCAAGGAGGCTTGATCCGAAATACCATAAAACCAATACTCCAAAAGTGAAGAATAAAACGTCGAAACAATAAATGGCCGCAACAGCGTCATAAGCAAATCGTGTGTAGAGAGTGAATCAGAGTAATATGAGCCAATAGTCATCAAATGTAATAAAGCAAAGTGAGCGATCCAAAAAGTAATAGTCTCTTCGTTTGTTAACTACCTAAACATGAAAAGGAGCTTGGTACCCAGATTCTCATGGGTCCGAGATGGTTAGTTGAGGACATCCATTGCATTTAAATGCACATGATGAGGATGTCGCCGAGAAGTACAAGAATTCATCAATAGTTTGTTTTAACTAACAAACAATGAATTTCTTGACTAGTGTAATAAATAATGGATGTAAATAATATTAGTTCTAAATTTCTCCACTAGGTTTAACAAATTTTATTTGTTTTGATATATTTATTAAAGGATCATTTGCGATAAATCCTAAACCGGTTTTATCATAAAAAGACTTTTGAATGTTAAGTATATATTTTAAAGATTTAGAACTATTTTCAAATTTAGCTAATATTTTTGCTTTTTCATTTTCCATTTTAATTTTATGTTTGTGGTCTTGGCATTTTTTACATTCAAGATCAATTTCAATATTACTTTCAAGCCTAGACATTTTATTTTCTAAAATTATTTCATTTTCAAAGTTATTTTCAACGGAAATTGAAGATCCATTTTTAAAAATAATTTTTGAGTCAATGTTGCAAAGATGTTTGAAATTGTTTTCCAATTTTGAAAATTCTAATATAAATTGATCATAGCAAAAATGTATGGTTTCGGATTGTACCTTATTTGTAGTTGTACAATCTTCACATGTTGTATGTTGATCAATTCCATCGTCCATGTCGCTCCATGTTTTATTTGTAGTTTCGCTTAGATCTTGAACCATGTAATCCTTGCCATCAATACTTGTATTTACATTTGTTTGAATATCTTCGCACGCTATATTTTCATCATCTTCTTCGTCCTTATCGCCAAATGATTTATTTACACACTTTCTTCGGATTTGACTCATGTATTCTTTGTTATTGATACCTTCAATGATCACATTTGAACTAGTAGTACTTGTATTTATTTTAACAAAATATTTGTCTATCAAATGTTCTAGAGTGACTAATTCTTGTGCAACATCAAGTTTATCATCTTTGGTTTTACATTTCTCTTAGTGAAAATTTAAAAGACATTTCCAAATATCATTTGCCGTTTTACAAAAGAGTACTCTTTCATATTCAACTCTTGGTAGAGTTTTGTAAATCAGTAATTTAGCTTTAGTATTTTTATCGATCTTTGTTTGAAGATTGTTATATTGATTTTCAAAATCCATTATAGTTGGTTGAAGATCACCAATTGAAATGATATGCCAAAGATCAAGATCTATTGATTTCACATAATTTTCAAATTTATTTTTCCATTCAAGAAAATGATCATTTTCAAATAATGGTGGTTTTTGCGTAAAATCCCCTTCTAGATATTTTTCAAATTCCATAGATCGTTACAAGTTTTAAAATACAATATATTTTAAAATTTTTGCTAGACGTGGCTCTTGATACCAATTGTGGAAAACTAGAAGGGGGGGGGGGGTTGAATGGTTTTGCGTCTTTTTCGTTTTATAAAAGTTTGCTTTTAAAGAATAGACGCAAATTACAAAAATCTTTGATACAAAAATATAGATACTAGTTTATTCACACTTTTCGTATAAACACTACTTATATAGAATGTTGAGTAAAAATTATGATTTCATATATTACATATAAGTATATATATATATATATATATATATATATATATATATATATATATATATATATATATATATATATATATATACTAGACTTCTAAGCCCGCCCGATGGGCGGGCATGACTTGTAATTATAATTTGAATGATTTTAGTTAATGTAAAATTATTTTAAAGGACACCGATTTCATTTTTTTGTTTGGCTATTAGTTTACGGCTGGGAAATTTTTAGAGAAAGTTAATTATAATTTTGATTCAAATTGTTTGTGTTTGTTAAAATTTTCTTTGTAACAACATAGTATATGATCTTTTGAAAAAATTTAGTTAATGAAAATAAGTTATAAACATACCAATTTATTTTATTGAATGCATTAAGAACAAAAAGAAAACAACGTTTTCTCCAGTGTTTTATAAAAAATTCGCAAAGTGATACGCAAGAACAAAGCATGTAACCGAATAAACTCAAATATGAAATAAAGCTTATATGTATACAACGTTTGCATACAATAGTGCCCTGCAAATCAAGAAAATGACAATGTCAAGCAGCATATAACTTTATCCAAAACGGGCAATAAGGCCAACCTCACCCGTCCCTTATATTCCATAGTTGAGGCGTTCACTTCTAAAGCTTTGGTTGATCGGAACTACATCATGGTTTCTGTTGGTTCACTATCTTGTGTCGCGTCCTCTTGATTGTTTGTGGGTTTCTAAGAAAGTGTGAGTAATGGTTAAATGCAAAATGATTTAAACATGACAAACAATATGTTTTATAAATAAAGATAGTAATTCGTATACAACTTTTAGTTGGCTGTGATTTTTCTTATTGAAGCATTTGCCACGCCAATTGCAATTTGAATTCGTATCTGCCAACTCAGTGGAGGCACACCTGGAGCTCTGCAGAAGCAACCATTATATGTACATTTTCTAGTATAAGTTACATACCCGCAATACTTCTCACAGCACTTGGAACTCTTTAAGGAATGGCAGTCCTTTCCACAACCAGACTTGCAGTCACATGGAGTATATTTCTTGATAGTCCAGTTTTCTTTAGTACTTGCTCTCGATGTTGGTCGACATGCAAAAGACTATCCAAAATGTTTTTGTCTCTTGGCTTTATTCTTTCGCTAAGCTGATGATTGTGGCTGCTAACACTATAGACACATAGTAATACAAAATGCAATTAAACGACTATTGTCTTTCTAAATAAATAACTATAATGTGTTCATTTTATGAATCTATTAATTAAAGTGAATATTTTCACTAAAAAGTCATGATCATTCATAGGACATGGAGCAGATGGTCACTTGTTCTAGCAAAAGCACATTCGATTGACTAAAAGCAAGAGCACTCTGCACATTATTTGGAGCAGCCTGATCGAAAGGCGAGCCCGCCTGCTTCCCAAACGGTGGACTTGTTTGTCTAAGATCGTGTGAGCTCGACTGAAATAAATTTGTTGATTGAGTGCCAAGTGTTCCAAAAACTGGTGTATTTGGTGTACCAAACAGTAAACGTGAAGGTGGAGTATTGAAAGGATTAGAAGATGTTGGATAATAGGCAACTGGGATTTGTGCTGGAGCTGTCCAAAAAGGATTTGATGTAAGAAAAAGACTAAATTTATCAGGAAATTATCAATAGGAAAAAGTGTTGAGAGTGACACCACAATTATCAATATTTATTACATTTATCTCCTGATTGATAGTCCTCCCATCGAAGTTCTTCATGAGTTTTTTCTTTGTATGCAGGCATAGCCGATATCGACTTCAATTTTGCAACAGGTTGTGTACCACTGCTACCGTTTGCTTCAGTTGTCCAAGTTCTTCTCCGGTATCTATGAACACAGTTGAGACTATGTTACTTGCATGCGCATTAAAACCACCTAGTGCACCAGCCATGGCTGACCTGGTATAAATTCTTGAGCATGTTTAGTTCAGCCAATAAAGATGCATTTGTCTTCAAAACCTTCTTTAATATCTCCTCTTGTATGATCGATTCATATACTACAGATTTGCCTCTCCCTTTGATCCAGTTAACAGCTGAGGGTTTCTTGTCTGAGCAATAGTTTCCTGAGATGCCAATCACGATCATGCATGGGAAATCGGTTTGAAGATAATAAAACGTTTTGAACACCTTTTGAACACCATGTTCATCCCCGGTTCTTTTCAGAAACCACTTTTTCTTCAGTGCATGCCATTCATGTTCGTTGGAAAATGCTATGTGCAACATCAATACATCATTATGAATATTATTGTTCAACATCATCGTCGATCATAAATCCTGATCATAAGTGTAGAAGAGATCCAGATGATCATCTAAGCTTTGTTTCATTTGATCTGAACTTTGGTATGTTTCAGCTGAACACATATGTTCATATCATGTTATGTCCTAACCAGGTTTCATGCTTTAGACATATTATTACAGTATTTAATTAATATATTTTTCTCTAGACTTACAGTATTTATGTACTAATGTGTCTTGATCTTCTTCTCTTCAACCAATAACTTGAAATTACTAATACTAATTTATAGTTTACAATAACTACTAAAGCATTTTGATATAAGGCTAAAGGCATGAGTGAGCATACTATTTAGTAGAATTCCTACAGGCTAGGTGAGACCCCGACTTGCAAATAAAAATACTAATCTGTAAGCCTATATTAAAAGTTACACTTATTTGTTGGACTATACCTTCATCTCACTGGTTTAACTGCATTAACCAATATTAGTAAGCATGTAGGAAAGAAATGGACCTGTGCTGGGCCATTGACGTTACAGTTATCCCTTTGATCCCACCACTTCATATCAACTCCTTTATCGTAGCCCCTAAACCAACATAGCCCTCCCTCGCCCCGTCTAAGTTCTGCCGATTGTTGTGGTTAGTGAACTCCGCTACTACCGTCGGTGATAACCAAACCAGCCTCAAGATTAGCAGTAGCTAGAAGTATACTGATGATGCAAAACTTCAGTTGGCTCTGAGCATGGCTGAGAATAAATTGATGATAGGTGTACCCGTCATTGTTTATTTGATAAAAATAAGATTTGCACCATGAGGTTATTGAAGCATCACTCTCAGTTAGAATCTTGATATATTTGTATGTTCATAATAGCTTACCTGAAACCTCTACTGATTTGAGCAATAAAATGATAAACCTGGTTCAAGCTTATGTTCTAACTCTGTTGGGTCGATTGGTACCCAGTAACTGTTTATAAAAACTTCCACATTTTTCGTTTGCAACTGCAGTAACAACACGTTGAAAAAATTAAATACGATGTAAATAATTGCCTATATGTTTCATACATATGGACTGTTTTTAAAGTTTTCTTGTTAACAAAAATAGGTAACTCACTTACACACATACGCACCATGTAATTCAGCTGGTGTCTCACAATTAGGCGATGAAGAGTAGCTGCCCACACTTTGTATCTTAGGATGGTTTATATCCTGGCCTGCAAAGGATTGGAACTAAAATTATCAACATGAAGCCCGTATCAATTAAACCTTAGAATGTATGACACAAAATCAATACCGTAAGAAGTATCAATATCATGAGAGGGTAATGGATACAAATCACAATGGATACAAAATCTGTCAATGGATACAAATCGCAGGTCTTTTTTTTAGATAACTACACCATAACGTAATAAATGGTGCTCATGCATAATAATTAATAATCTTCAAATAATCTACTTGTCAAATTGCTTGTTATATGATCGTCAAGCACTTACTGCTAATTGTATTAAACTGTATATTCCTCTACACATTGAATATATGATCCCTGAAAATAATATCATTTTCATCAATGCAAAATAAAGAGTCAAATCATAAATTATAGGGAATGATAGAGAATGATAATATGATCAAATAATTAGTGAATTTACAAACTGGATGGTGGAAAATGAGTTACTTACCAATCAATAAGTGATCATGCAGATCACGAACTACAGCTCTTGTAATTGATGATTCACAAAACTAAAAGGGATGTGATTTTGTTTTGGTGAGGCTAGGTTTCTTTTGAGTTGCATAGAATAGAATCCCACCGGAGTGAGAACCTAAACCAAAGTATCCTGAGCCTAAATCCCACCCTATTATTTGGTAAGAAACATGGAAAACTCTAATTTTAGGTTAATGAATCTTATCCTTACAGTTTGTGCTTTTAATGAGCTCATTCGACATATTTTGAATGAGCATTATTCTCCTCTCAGTAGCATAGTTATTGTCTGAAACACTTCGATTCAAAATAATTCTAAACTATGAGCCCAACGCCTATAGCCTCGTCAAGTTATCCCAAGAACTTAACAATCAGATAACTATAAGTATAAAAGCTTGTCAAGGGGTTCAATGGTACCTCATGTACTGCACCAGCTGTTACTGTCACGAATGCACTGCACCTCATGTAGCACAGTTCCAGTTCGATTCTATCCATGTGGAAGCAAATACTATAACACAATTAGCCTCCCCTACTCATGATGGAAAACTTGCTCCATTATTAATTGTTAAAGTGTGAACGCATATATGCATAATTACCTTGGAACCTCCTGACAGAAAATATCTAAACCTGTAATTACCTTGGTTGGCTTTGCTGATCATGTTCTTCTAAAAGAAATTAGGGTTTTGAGAAAAAAAGAGAGAAGGTGGACATTAGGATTCTGAGTAAAAAAAAAGATATAACGACTAACCTTCAAAGAAGATGTCTAACCTGCAAAAACATGCATACACAGTAACAAAGATTCATCATTAGGGTTTTGAGGTAAAAGAGGGGTAAATTTTTTTCTGTACGTGATCATCAAACAAAAACCCTATAAAAGCTGTGAAACTAAATTTAAGGAAAAGATATGCATGATAATGGTAGGCTTATCAGTTTTGATTTTGCTAAGTCAATCACAAATATTGAATTAGTCCAATGGTTGGGCTCTTTCTGTATTTGTTTGAAAGGATCCACGGTTCAATCCTTGTGGGTTGCATTTTTTATTCGGATTTTAAATACTCAGCCGAATTTAATTAAAAAAATAAATAAATAGTGATGACATGGACAGATTGTGATGACAAAAATATAAACTGGTGACATGTCAGGAAAAACTGATGACATGGACTTTATGGGTGATTATGTGGCAGTCAATGGTCAAACGCCTCCTGTTATATATAATAGATAGATATATATATATATGTGTGTGTGTGTGTGTGTGTTTTAATATAAGTATATCCTTTTGGTTTGTTTATATAAAATTAAAGTTGTGAATGAAACCTAGTTTGATCTTTATGTGAAATCTATATATGCACAACACAAGTAATTATAACTATATACAAATTGCTAACAAGTAAGTAAACAAAGAGTGAGAGATGGAAAGATCAAACCGAGAGACAAAGGATTTATAGTGGTTCGGCTACAAGGACACCTTCCTTGCCCTAATCCACTCCCTGAGCACCGAACTCGAGAGTTTTCTTCAATAAGTCAATAACCTCCCTTATGGCGGAGAAAACCGTACACACCTTAGCTTACACCAATTTAACGACACAAAGCTAAATGTTGGGTTCTAATCGTAGCTAGAACCAATCTCACAACTATAATCACACCACAACTTCTTCTAAACTCTTTCACACCTTCTATGCTTCTTCACACCACTTGTTTCTTCACACCTTCACAACTTCAATCTATCCACTACTTCAAGGCTTATACTTCTTCACTACTTCTAGGCTTTTATGTCTTCTCAACTTTTAGGCTTCAACTTCTTTGTCTTCACCACTAATCTCTACTACAATATACTACCACTTCTTATATCTCCTACCATTAATCCTATGCACCTCTACTTCTTCACTTCTAGTACCACTTCACACCTTCAACAAATCTAGATCCTATATATAAATCTAGCTAACAAATGTATACACTTTATACACCAAAGGATGAATGATTTACAAGATGAATTGATCAAACAACTTAGATAGCAAGATGAAACTAAGCTGTAATACTTCTAGTCTTGATAGATAGAAGTATTCTTCTCTTTGCACTTGAGTGGATGAAGCTTTGGATCACTTAGAAACAAAGACTTATGAATTATATGATCAAAGGATTTTTGAGATAGAAATGGAGGTTTGAATTTGTCACAACTCGTAATTTCAGATCCCCTGTTTAGATGTCGAAATTTCATTATTCATCTCGGAAGTTACTATTCATCAGTTACTATTCACCCATCACTATTCATCATTTTACTATTCATCATTTTTGGTGTCAGTTTGAGATTCTGAGAAGCGTTCAGGAAATTTACTATTCACATGACACTATTCATTTCCGAAGAGAAACACTATTCATGCGCATCACTCATTTCATCGTAAATTTAGTTTACAGATATTTACATTCGCGTAACTAGTCAGGTTAAGCTGCGAATTCATGCATCGTGAATATTTACATTCACGTAACCAGTCAGGTTTAGCTGCGAATTTAAGCATCATCAGTAGGGACACTTCATATGGACTAGAAATGGCTTACATATCATTACAATAGTATTTGCATACTATTCCACTCGTAAGATATTCAAATTACTATTTTTGGTATAATTGACTTTTTACGTATGTTTATTTTTAAATAAACGTTAACACGCAACCAATAATGCGACTAACACATCCGACGCTCCCGACTATGATCTTTATATATTTTTATATTCATTTTAATAATATATAAATTATATTATTAAGTTACCCGGTATTTTGGAAAATTTATTTAATTCGTATCGTAAATTTAATATAATTACGACGGTTTTCGTAGAAACTAAACAATAATTATTCAAACACTCAAAACTTATACCCAACATATTTTCACAATTTTTATGACTTTATTATGTTCCGGTTAACTTCGTTAAATTTATTTCTAGCTAAACCGGTACCCGATAACACTAAAATAACTCAAAAACTACACAAATGTCAAACCAAGTCACCAATATCTTACAACAATCTCACCCACCCTCCCCTTTTTCCTTGAAATCAGCCGACCTACCCAACCCTCCCTTCCTTCACTTGACTTTTTTTCATGACAAATAATTCACTAGATCATATACTTCCTTTTACCAAAAATTAAACATAGATATTACTCAAGAAATGTGAAAAAGAAGCAAGCCTCTCTCCCCCATTATTTGAGGTTCGGCCAAGGGTTCAAGGAGAAGGAGAAACCATCATTTTTGCAAAGATCAAGTGTTATTCTAGTTCCATTAGTTACCTATTTTAAGGTTTTGAAATAAAAACCTTTAGATTAATTAGGTTTTCATCTCCAAAACTCTCTAATCTTTCAAATAAATATGTCAAACTCATTTTCATAATTTTACCAAGTTCTAATTATGTTCATATGATTTTTATACAAGATCTACATGCATATGTTAGTTTATACCACTCTATTTAAACTTTTATATCTTTTAAGCCTTAGAAATGGATAATAGGTAGATCCTTGGTAGATTAAGTTGGTGTATGATGTTTAGGAACCCATGACACCCTAAGAAGGTGTATGGTAAGAATAAATTAGTTTAGTGGTGATTGAAAGTGATTTGGTTAGATTTGAAACAAGTTTGAAACTAGGAAAATGATTTTTGAAACTATATATATACCTACTGTCCTTATTATAAAAACGTGGGAAACTCAGGAACTCAGGGGTAATTTTTAACCCAAGATTTAGAAACTACTTTCAAAAACGAAACTTTTAGCGAAAGAACGGATTAAAACGAGTTTATAACGAAGGAGATATGATTTTTGCAAGTTTAACGACGAAAACTATTTTTCTGAAAATTTAACGTGCTGTTGGGCGATTTTCGACGGACAAATAGAGGCGTTAGACGTAAGCTAAAGGAGCCGAATCATCAAAAATATATTATTATACATTAAAACGAATCCGTGGATATAAAGAACGAGGAAAATGAACTTATAACGACAAAGATATACACGTTTCAAGATCGACAAAACTATATTATTTTGGCAGCTACAATTGGAAATAATAAACTACATACTAAATAATATATTTTCTAGAAATATTGTTAAAGAGCTATATTCTTAACCAATGAAGTACGTATGACCCAAAGCTTATTTATACGACTAATTGACGTTATTTTAAGGATTTCAAAGCGATGGACATAACACTAACATTTCATATACGATATATTACGACTAGTTTTTTTAGGTCTAGTTAGACTTATTTTTCTAAGTATGGAAAATACCTTACTTTGACAATACCAAGTATTTTCAAGTTACGAGTGGTATAGGTATCATGTGCATGAACATTCACTACATCATTTCATGGTCTAAAGTAGATCATATTCATTCATTTAGGTTGCGGCTAGTGTTCGCGCCTTGTTGTCCCGACCGTTTCACCACATTGTACTATCACTTCAAGGTGAGTTTTCATAGCCCCGTTTTAATTCAATATTTTGATTTCAAATCCCACGGGGGAGAATACATTGCATCACTTATTTTTGTACATGCCAAAGTATAAATTCCATACATTGCTTAAGTTGCCTTATTACCACATCATGACAAGTCCCCTTTTATTATCATGGACCGTTAATTAATCTACAAGCGAGAGTGAGTGAATAGATCTATTGAGGGTGACTCCTCCATCCGTGTTTGGGTTGCTCCAACGGAATTACGGATGCATTTCATGTCTAATATCGTTAGAGTGTCTGGTAAACACTCATTTGGGGCCAAGTAACGTCTAGCTTCGGGGTCATGAGCTTAAGAGCCAATGTATTATTATTTCTGAAATCTTATTGCTTTACTTTTGACTTTTGGCTATTGTACATACGATTTAACTCATAAACCTATGACTTCTCACCAACATTCGTGTTGACGTTTTAGCAATGTATTTTCAGGTTATTAAAGTAGTTCTTGCTTGCATGCATTTGGACCTTCATGGAGTCGCGGAGTCGACGCGTCTCATCTTTATTTTATGCACTTATGAAAACGTTTGATCTAGTATGACTTGTTTTTCAGTAAACTTGCAACACCTTTTGGAACCTTACTTTGTAAACCCTGAATATTTTTAATGATCAAACGATGTATTTTATAAACGACACTTTACGTCATTCAATATAACTGTAACTGTAATGCTATGGCAGTCACCACCAGGTATTCCATTCCGCTGTTAATACAGGTATTTTGGGGGTGTGACAGAATTAGAAAGTTTTTAGTGCAAAAAGGTGAGAAAAATATGTGGAATGATCCAGTATTTAAAGGGCCAGAAAATACTGTTCTGGAGCGTGCCGGTCTCCTTAATTAGGGGGCGATCCCCTTAATGATTAAGGGGGCCGCCTAGTATAATTAAGGGGGCCGCCCTCATGAACGTTGGATTTTCTTGTCCTTTTGTGAGCAAAATTTTTCTGGATTAGATTTGCCATTTTTGGTTAAAAATTTGAATTCATAAATTTGTAATGAATTAAACATATTCTTTTAACTCCAAAAATGTTTTATAAAAGATATAAAATGTTTTGTGACATTTTATAAAAGTCTAGTGATTAACAAAAATGTTCCTTTGATCTTATAATGCATTAGACACTTTGTTTATTCATACCTTAGGTGATTAGATGGTGAAAGTGAGTATTTACTACTAAATACTTGTTTACGTCATGATCTTTGGTTTGATGGGTTTTCGTTTTGTGATTATCAAAACATAGAGATATCAAAAGATATGAATAACGTTTTTAGTCAATTGTTTATATCAACAGGCGCCGTAAACACTATCACCTAGAGTTCAGCTGATACATACAAATGCATATTTAATAGTCATTCAATGCCTAATTGGAACCTAAGTACAACCACTTAGTATTGAACCATTTTAATAGACTATTTTGTCAACGCATATATCAGTGCTTGTGAACTTATTTGATTCAGGCCCGGCGTATCAACAAGTCTCAACTAAAGTGGATACAATCAGGGCTTATGAGTGATGAGACATTAAGAACCAAAAACAGAAATAAAACCGCCTTATGAGTGATGAGACATTAAGAACCAACAAGTCTCAACCAAAGTGGATACAGTCGGGGCTTATGCAATATAATCCAAAACACAATGAAATCATAAACCACGTAAACGGTTAATAATTGACAAACAAACTATAAACCAACGAAAAATTGTACAAGCCAAGTAACATCTATATAAGACACAGACTAATATAATGGCAACCTTTGATACACCATAACGACTAACGATAACATTTCAATTATTTGACATCAAATACTTTTGGTGTCAATCAGGGCAATAGAATAACACGATAAACATATTATCAATAACAATTTAAATCATTGATAATACGCTTTACATACCCTATTATACCACATTTTTTATGATAAAATCAACAATCATTGGTAATCTTAATTTTGCACGATCATTGTTTCATGAACAGTTACTCATTGTGCGAAGCAACGAAACATGCAAAGTAACTGGAACAGATTGAATAAGTTAAATAATACTGGATATTGAACATTGAAGATTGAAATAATAGTGAATCGATTTGGAGGGAATAAGGGGTTAATGGTGATACATGATAGAGTGTTTGTTTTTAAAGTTTAGGATTATTTTCCTTAGTATAATTTTGTTTTTCGTATACTATCCTAGGAAAAGTCAATTGGTAAAATACTGTATAATGTGTAAAATGACCAAAAAACCAGTTGCCCTATTACAGTTGCCCAACTAGATATAGTTGCCCATAATACAAATACATGACACGTGTTTCTCTATAATTGAAGTTGCCCAGTCTTAAAAGTTGCCCGGGCTAATATGAGAATTTTCAAAAAAAGGGCTAAATATGCCTAACCGTTGGGCAACTAGGCTATTCAACTATTTATCCCTAATTAAAATGTACACAAACATATAAAAATGTACACAAACGTATAAAATGTAGAAAACGTATAAAAAATCGTACAAAAACGTATACAAACATATAAAACATACAAAACGTATAAAAATATACAAAAACATACAAAACATATAAAAATGTACAAAAACATATAAAACGTACACAAATATATAAAATAGATAAATAGCATATGAAAACATACTAACCAAATATTTTGTAACTAATTGCAAACGCCCATTGGCCAAAAGGATAGACGCGGTAAGATTCTGCAACAAAAGGGACCAAACATACAAATTTTCTTTGTTTATAATGGTATTTTCGTTAGTTGGTTATATATAATGAACCACTTCAGTTAGTACATCTATGGATTTTACCCTGTTTTATATTTTATCATATTCATTACAAAGCCGACTTTTACACAAATAAAACATGTGAACTTTAGTAACTTAGATGACAGTTTTGAAACTTTCGTAACTTAGGCGAACTTTTTATCAAACTTTAGTAACTTCTTTGAGGTGGAATATGTTTCAGGCTTGGATACCGGCTATCAACCGGTTGCCCACCTTAGGAGTAACCCTAGTGTAACATTTTTGAAACTTTTGTAACCCAGTTGATAAACCCGTGTACTTGAGTAACTTGTTTGTAACGTTTTAAACTATAGTAACTTAGGCGAATATTTTCTCAAACTTTAGTAACTTCCGTGTCTGTTAACCCTAGCTTCTGCTCCATGATTATTTACATGAAAAAGAATGACAAAATAAATTCGTGGTTGTCTTACATGATTACTAAGTTTCATATAATTTATACGAGGAATTCTATAATTACACAAGTATTACAAAAAAAAAAAAAAAAAAAAAAAAAAAATTCCTACACAATGTGGTGTCATGTAATTTATGGCATTCTCGTTCAAACATTTAAATCATCTCTATTATTTTCATCCACAAATTCACTTGCCACTTCATTGTGTGAATTTCTTTTTGTAAATTTTATGTGGTTATAGCATTTCTCAATTTATATTATATCATAAACTTTAGGGTATGAAATAATCTGAATTACAACATTAACCATGTTAAAAAGTTTTTAGTTTTTTGTACAACGTTTATAGTACTCAGATGTCTCTTATTTTTAATAATTTTCAAAATTTTCTGTTATACCTCTTATATAATAAGAGCTAAATTTTGAACGTAAGAGCTAAATTTTGAATGAAGCCTTCTGTATTACTAACAAAATTCAAAATCAACTTCATGAAGTAATTAACCATTCATATATTTAAATAATAATAATAATAAAATAAAAATAAATAAAATAAAATCTAAATACAAGTATGCAGGTTTATATAAGTCCTAAAAGTCCAGAAAACCAAACCCATGAAAAATCTGACCAAATAAAAAATAAAAAATCCTATTAATGAATGTAAGAGCTAAATTTTGAAATAAAGCCTTCTGTATTACTAACAAAATTGAAAATCAACTTCAATCTGACCAAACTCATCTAAATTTCATCCAGCAAAATAAATATATAAATAAACATATGTATCGATAAATTTAATAAATACCCAATATCAAGGATGCAAAAAATGCTAGGCGCTAGTCGGGCAATCAACCACCGCCTAGCGCCTAGGCCGCCTAGGTGAATTGAACTTTTCTATTAAAAAAAATAAAATTATATGTATTTGGTATAAAATATGCATAATTTATATACATTTTTAATAATTTTATTAATGTTTTCGTTATTTTTAATTATATATCTTGTGTATATGTTGCAAAATTTACCTTCTATGTGATTTTGATTAAGTTTTGGGCTTAAAGTCCACTTAGTTATTTGTTAGGTCTAAAAAAACAAGGGCTAAGAAAACCACTGGTATATTGTTAGGTGTAGGATAATAACTAAGTCACAAACATGATGTAACTTGAGATTTATGTGGCGTATGGTTTAAAAGGAATAGAAGGAAAAGAGAGAACTGGGAACCTTGAGAGAGAAAGTAATATGTTAGATTAAGAATTATGAGAAGGTCCAACCCTCTCCACATTTGGAGAGGGGTATTTATACTACCTAACAAACAAATGATAAAACGCCCACACCCGGGCTGTGGATCAGGCATACAGTGGGTAAAGACCCGTCCTTCTTCCACGATGTTACTTAATCTAATTCTAACTAATAACTAAACTAACTACGAGCTAACTCAATGCTATTACAATAATTAGGTGACCGAGTCTTCTATAGGAATAATTGTATTCCTAACAATCTCACCCTAAGCGAGGTCACCTTTGAAAATTAAGCTCTTTAATCTTCAAGCATTCTTTAGTCATTGTAGCTCGTAGGTTCTGATTCTTCACTTTTCTGCACACTTTGTACTTCAAGCAATGAACTTGTGATTTGGATTCCTTTGAAATGTGTGATCTTTGAGCTTTCTTTGAGATCATCAGCCACAGTAAATCTCCAAGCTCATCCACAGTAGTATCGCCTTCATGTGATGCAGTGACTTAAGGGCCATCATGCTCACACCCTTCTGGATCTGGAGACATTACATTAGAGTTGTGGATCAGGAGACTTTTTCATCAGAGTTGCAGAAACGTTGTTGGTAGTCTCTCAACATTTGTTGTAGTAAGTCTCTTATCGTCATTGACGGTGAGGAGGATGTGTGAGCATGAGGTATGGATTGACCCGATTCAGCTGGAAATAGGAGCCATCAACGCCATCTTTATATGTGTTCCTGAAATAAAATAGTTAGCAATAAAGATAGAGAACGAATATGGCTCTGTCATTCGTTCTGCGAGGACAGACTACCCTTCAGTTTTGTGAAAACCGACCTGTGATCAGGTAGAGTCTCTTTTTAAGAAGACTCTCCTTGACATGAATTTCCAGCTTGTAGTAATGAATTTTCCAAAGAATCCACTTCGGAATCTTCATACTTAGCATGTTCTCATACCGGAACATCTCAAAGCAGACAACACGATAGAGTGAATCGGTGAATAAATATTCACGGATTGATGAGAAATTGATTTATAGAAGTCACTCGCGTGTCATATGATAAACATTTTGAGACACGATGAGAGTTTTAAGCTTTGTATCATATTTCCATCAAAAATACTTTTGTTTTGAAATATATACACAATCAATGTGCTCGAAAATTAGTTTGTGAACACATTGAAAGGTTTTTGCAAAAGTATCCGTCAATCCATATCCTGGAACAAGTTTGATTCAATGTTGAATCGCACCATTGTTGCTTTCCAGTTGTCACTTGATCATTGAGCCAAGATTGATCTCACATGTCACCTACCAAGAGCTTGAAAGATGTTTGCTCTAGAAGGATTTCCATCGTCATTGTGAATATTTACATATCACTCGGATGTTCTGGCAATACCACAAGGATAATGCGTAGGACTCTAAATATTTTATCTTATTTTCCACATTGTGTGAAACAATAAGCATATTTGGAATGTGTGTCCTAGTGAGATTTATAGATGATCTCATGGCTCTAGACTCAATAGTGCGTTTTGATCCGCTCCTGGAGACTAGGGAGGAGTCTTGATGAGGCGAAAAATGAACCGTTTTTAGGGGGTCATTTAAGCCCGGAATTGACTTTATTTGATCAAATATTGCCCTAAATAATTCCTTTTGTGATTTTAGGTACTTTGGGAGTGAATTCTGGAAAAGGAAGCATTTTGGACGTTTTTGGAGCATAAAAGTGAAGAAAACGGCAAAGACTTAATTTTCCATGCTGAGAACAGTACCTGACGGCGTCAAGAAGGAAATTGCGACAGCGTCAGGAGTAAAATCCATGACGACCTAGTGAAAACCTGAAGGCATCAAGAGAAGGGCGTCAAGAGTTAAATTGGCGACTGCCTGAAGATGGACTACACGTGACGGCGTCAAATCTAGATCTAGGCAGTCCGAGGAGTTTATTGGCGGCGAGATGACGGCGTCAGAGATTTACTCTTGACGCCGTCACCTCACAATATCTATATATACTTTTCTATTTTTCATTCATTAAAAGAGGAACTTGTGTGGAGAATACTAGGGTCGAACCTAATAAACCCTAGGTCGTTTGTAACAGTATTTTCAAGGGTTTTTACCCCTTGAAACCTTTCATGTTCAATTAAGATAAGTCTTCTTTCAATTCAATCAATATGTCTACGTGTTGTTTGAATATATCTTATGCTTGTCTCAATTTCAACATGCTAGGCTAGATCTTTCATGTGTTTGCTTAGATGTAATGAAACCTAGATGTTGATTATAGGTTGATTGCTTGTTTATAGTTGTATTGGATGAATGATTTCAATGTTAGGCTTAAGAAAACTGGCAGATCTCCATTGTGTAACTTGCTTGAACGTCTTAAGAAACATGAACCGATGTGTACTAGGTTTTTATGATTGTATTTAATGCATGAGCGAATTCTAGTGATCCCATGTTAGGAGCTTCTTAGCCGGCTCGACATAGGAGTGAAGTAGGAGCTTATAGGATTGGGGAAGTAAGTACGCCACCCCATGAATGGTATTAAGGAATACAATCCATCATCCACGCAACTGTAACAAGTAATTAACCTGTAAAAGATATATAGGGAGTAGTGAAATCTAAGTAAACACAATTCTCCCATATATTGCTCACACCACTAGTATAATTTAGTTTATTTTCATTTTTAGTATTTTATTGTGATTGCATCTTAGTAATTGGGTTAGTTGACTAGCAACTAATTCCGCCAAACTCCTCTTAAAACCGAGATTTTTAATTGCTTTTATAAAACATAAAAAATACAAAAAGAATCATCCCTCATCTCTAGACCTAGTTTTTAGGTTTTCTAATCCTAGCGACACTATTCCTAAGTTGAACGATCAATCCCCCGGTACTTGTCACTATACTATATTACAACGATCAGGTACACTGCCTGGTGGGGGTTGTAAGCTTCTCAAGATCCCTCGAGAGGTAAAGCCTGGTGCAATTCCCACTCATCAAGTTTTTGGCGCCGCAGCCCGGGGAATAGTTATTGTCTAGGTTAGGATTTCTTTTTATTAGGTCTACTTGCTAGATTCCTTTCTAGTAAGATTTTATTTTTATTTTTAGGTTTTCTTTAGTCTATCTTTTCTTTGTGTCTTTGTTTGTAAAAAACGTTTCCATTGACTATTCCGTTAGCCATTATGGAGAACGCGAATCCACCATACTACCAACCACGAAATTCACCTACTCCAAATGATATCTTGATGTTTAAACAACATGAGGATGAACCTATCTATGATGCATGGATTCGTTTTAAATATTTACTCCAAAAAGTCTCTCATCATAATTTCGATCTGTGGTCCCAAATTGAAATATTTTACCATCGTGTCGACCACTATACCAAAATGGACATTGACCATGCCGCAGATGGGGACCTTTGGGGATTAAGTGTTGATGAAGCATGGGAAACCATAGAGAATTGTGCCATACTTTCCAAAAAAATGGACAACCCAACAAACATTGTTACGGATCAATTAATAGCAAGTTTAAGGGAACAAGTAAGACGATTATTTGGGGATAAGCCTATAGATGAGATAACTGGGTGCACGGGGTGGTTTGATTTCACCGCAATACAAGCTGAGCACATTGGTAATCTTGATAAGATGGAGGATAGAGTTGAAAATTTAAGCCCACCAAGTACCCCACAAGTCCTACCATCATTTGAAGCATACACACCGCCCGTGACTTATTCGGAAGAAGTAGAAGAAACTTTAGGAATCCCAATAGAGGTAGAACCTTTGAACCAAACACAACTAGATGATATAGGTTTGAATACTTATAATGATAACCTTACTCTTAGTTCTAGGGAAGTTCCTAGTTTTGATGAATCGGAGCCTTAACCAAAACCGTTACCTAATCTTCCATCCTTGGATGAAAATTTAGGAATTAAAATAGGTCCCGATCCACCCATCAAACTATATAGTCCGGGTAGTCTTAGGACAAAGGTAGTGGACTCTAAGCCTTGTAGAGAGGAAGCCAATATAGGAGTGGAAAATGACCTTACATGCTTACATCACCCATTTATGATTGATCACAAGAAACATTATGGGTTTAAACCGGGTTTATTAGGTCAAGATGGATTCCCAACTAGGAGTCTCTTGAAGTTGATTGAAAATGATCCCTTTCAAGGAGAAAATCTTAATCCACCCATTAACCCAATTGAATTAGGTAGGGTTATGATGATAGGAGCACACCCCTTTGAGCATATAATTCATCCACCACTCTTTTCTCACGTGGCATACTTCCACCCTAAGGGTGTGTATCGCTACTTCAACCCGCACTTAATCCTAAGTGTAGGGAAAACCTCCCTTCTTTTTGTTAAATATGGGTAGAGTCAGGCTCGTGACTCGAACAAAAACAAGCGCTTATTGGGAGGCAACCCAAGCTTTATTTATTTATTTGTTTGTTTGTTTGATTTTATTTGTTTCCGTATGCATGCTTTATTTTTGTTGTTGGTAGATCATGTTTCAAAGTAAATTGTGAAAATGCTTTATTTTATTTTTAACTTCGTCTTAATTACATATAAAGGTATTTTACAAAACCTAAGTGTAAGGGGAGACCCAAATTTGTTTATAAGAACAAAATTGAGCATGATCCACAACAATATTAAATGAACATGTGTAATAGTATTTTTATTAGAGTCAAATGCTTGTATCGAGTCATAATGATATTTTGCAGGATTTTCCTGGAAGTAGGACAAAGTTTTTCTAGAAATTTTCTGGAAACTTAACATAAGGATTTCTGCAGGTCACTTCTGACGGCGTCAGGAAGAAATTCCTGACGGCGTCACGTGTAAAATTCTGGAAATTTTACCAGTTTTGTTTTTCTAACGGAGTCTTAAAGTTTTTGTTGAATCTTTAGTTTTATAATCTCCAGGAAATCTGCAAACATCATTCCACAAGCATTATATCTTACTTTGCTTTCTAGGATTTATTAGCATGTATAGATTGCCGCCGATTTTACGCGAGGCTGCCTTGTTTGTTTTCTCAGGTTTAACATGTTATGTTTGACAAGAAGATCATTTATATTCTGGAAGGGAAGCTTTGATTGTTCATTTTCTTGGAGGAAGATCTAACCTTACTACCTTATTATCCATACCGAGCGAATCAGGGGAGTATTTGATTTCATTCTTTTACGTATTTTACTTTTACATTCTTTACTTGAACATTGGGGACAATGTTCATCCTAAGTGTAAGGGGAGGGTAAAATGATGATACCTTACAAATACACTTTCGCTTGAGTTTGTTTGTTTAATAGTAGATGTGTAATAAAACTATGAGAAATACTTGTTAGTGTAATTTTAGCGCCAAATTTAAAATTTTTTACAACATTTAGGACTGAAACTTTAGCCATAGCAAGCGTCTCATGGATAGGAGATTGTATGACTAGCACAAAACCGTACCATTCAAAAAATTTTCCACCCAAATACATGAGGTTCGCCTTTAGATTTGATAGGAAAAGCATTCATTATTAGTGCTTATGAGTGTACCGGTAGCATATAGATTCTAGAACTTGTGTTAGTGATACATCCCGAGACCGCTAGTAAGACTACATTCGTGTAGTAGGATTTACTACATGATAAGAGGCATTAGGATCACTGATGAGGCGAAAAATGGTCCATTTTTAGGGGGTCATTTAAGCCCGAATCCGACTTTATTTGATCAAATATTGCCCTAAATCGTCCCTTTTGTGATTTTAGGTACTTTGGGAGTGAAATCTGGAAAAGGAAGCAATTCGGACGTTTTTGGAGCATAAAAGTGAAGAAAACGCCAAAGTCTTAATTTTCCAAGCTGGGAACAGTAGGCGTCGGCGTCAAGAGCAAATCCTTGACGGCGTCAAGAGCAAATTTCATGAATTCCCATGACGGTCCAGTAGAGTTTTGACGGCGTCACGTGAGAAGGGCGTCAAGAGTAAAAGAGTCGTGACGGCCTGGAAGTGCATAACTCTTGACGGCGTTAGAAGTAGATCTAGGCAGTCCGAGGAGAGTTTTGGCGGCGAGGTGACGGCGTCACAAGATTATTCTTGACGCCGTCAGACCTGTTTTTCTATATATAGTTTTCTAATTTTTCACATTTAAAGAGAGAAGTTTTGGAGAAACCCTAAGTACGATTTTGGTGCATCTTTTACAGGTTTTTCAAGGGTTCCAAACCCTTGATACCTTGCATTGTAATTGAGATAAGTGTTCTTCTAATTCAATCAATATGTCTATGTGTTGGTTGTCTATATCTTGTTCTTGTCTCAATTCCATTATGCTAGGCTAGATCTCTTTTGTGTTTGCTTAGATCTAATGAAACCTAGATATTGATTATGTGTTGATTACTTGTTTATTCTTGTTTTGGATGAATGATTTATATGTTAGGCTTAAGAAAACTGGCAGATCTCCAAATGGTAACATGCTTGAACGTCTTAAGAAATATGAACCGAGGTGTACTAGGTCTTTATTGGTTGTATTTAATGCATGAGCCACTGTTTACAATCCCTATAGTTGTGCTGGGCTTGGTGTAGGAGGAGATAAGAGCTCATAGAATTGGGGAGTTATGTATGCCACCCCATGAATGGTATTAAGGAATACAATCCGTCATCCATGCAATTATAACAAGTAATTAACGTGTAAAAGATATCTAGGGAGTAGTGAAATCTAAGTAAACACATTTTCTCCAATTACTGCTCACAACCTTAGTATAAATTAGTTTAATTTCATTTTTAGTATTTTATTTTGATTGCATCTTAGTTTTGGGTTAGTTGAATAGCAACTAATTCCGCCCACTCTTCCAAAACCCCGAGATTTTAATTGCTTTCCATAAAATAAAAAAAATACAAAAATAATTATCCCTCACCTTTAGAACTAGTATTTAGGTTTTCTAATCCTAGCGACACTATTCCTAAGCTGAACGATCAATCCCCCGGTACTTGTCACTATACTATACTACAACGATTAGGTACACTGCCTGGTGGGGGTTGTAAGCTTCTCGAGATCCCTCGAGAGGTAAAGCCTGTTGCGATTCCCACGCATCAAGTTTTTGGCGCCGCAGCCTGGGGAATAGTTATTGTCTAGGTTAGGATTTCTTTTTATTAGGTCTACTTGCTAGATTCCTTTCTAGTAAGATTTTATTTTTATTTTTAGGTCTTCTTTAGTCTATCTAATTTCTTCGTGCCTTTGTTCGTAACTCTTTACCATCCGACATCATGGAAGGTGGTAACATCTTTGAACCCGTCATCCCACCACAACAAAACCCACCATTAGATCCCCTTAGGCCCCGAACCTTAGGAGAGTATTCCCGACCTAGCCACCAAGGCTACCGAAACACCATTGAGCTCACCGGAGCCAATGTGACCCCCTTGCGATCCGACACCATCCGGTTGGTGCAAAGCGGATGTGCATTCCATGGACTTCGTTCCGAAGATCCAATCCAACATCTTAAGGACTTTCTCAAAATCGTAGATTCCATAGACCTAGGTGTTGAAACTAGAGAGACAACCCATTTACGCCTATTCCAATTCTCTCTACGGGATCAAGCTAGTCAATGGCTTGAGCGTTTACCCGCGGGATCCATCACCACATGGGATGATCTCACCACTCGTTTCCTTGCTCAATTTTTCCCACCGGGGAGAACTACTAAGCTTAGAAATGACATCTTGATGTTCCAACAACGTCAAAATGAATCTCTTTATGAAGCATGGACTCGTTTCAAGGACTTACTCCAAAAAGTCCCTCATCATGGCATAGATCTTTGGCTCCAAGTCCAAATTTTTTATGACCATATCGACATCTCCACGAGGCGAGCCATTGACCAATCGGCCGGTGGTAAGCTACGTGATCTTAGTGCGGAACAATCATGGGAACTCATAGAAGATCTTGCTCTCTATGACAACGAAAGTTGGAATGATCCCCGTGATTTGAACAAAACGGTCAAGGCAATATCTTTGCCTTCGAACAATTCTAGCACTCCCGACCGTAGGATCATGGAACTTGAGGACCAAGTCAAGTTCCTCATGAAATCTTACGATGCTCCTAAACCTTCAAGACAAGTGAACAAAATCACTTCTTCATGCGAATTATGTAGTGGTCCCCATGACACTCGTGATTGTGTGGAACTCCCCGGAACAGCTTTTGCAGACTACGCATCCACGCGTACCGACGAAGCGGGAGATAAGTGGTACACTTTCAAGCCCGAGCCAAACACTTACGGTGATTCATACAACCCCTCTTGGAAAAATCACCCAAACCTTAGGTGGAAACAAAATCAACCCAATTCCTCCAATCCGCCTAATCGTTACCAACCAAACGGTCCACCATCCAACCGTACTTTCAACAACAATCCTTCTAACAACTATGGTAGTACCAACAATCTTGAAGGATTGATGTCAAAGTTCATGGCATCTCAAGAAGCTCGCATAGCTAGGTTTGAAACCGAATTCAACCAACAACAAACGGAGATGACCAACAAGATTGACAACTTGTTGAAAGCCCTCAACAACCAATCATTAATCACATCTAGGAAGGACACTAGGGACACCAATAGTGGAATCCAAATTAAGGACCCCTCATCATCCAAACATGTCCACTTTGTCAATGTGGTCACCATTAAGCCGATTGATAAGGAGATAGAAGAGAGTGACAAGGATGAAGTTAGAGTAGAAGCCGATAGTAAGGATGAGAGTAGGGAAGTTGAGGTTAATAAGGATGAGGAATTAGAGGAGGTAGAACCTATAGAAGAATACTTTGATAAGTTGCCAACCAAGGAAGAACAGGAATACCATAAGGATTTATTCGATAGTCCCGAGAAAACATATATCTTTGGCAACCCCCTTATCAAAATGGGAGACCCCTCTAACATTAACATCCCATGCAATATCGGGCACATGCATATATGGAAAGCTTACATCGACCTTAGATCCCCCGTGAACATCATGACTAGGACTTATTACAATTGGGTGATGAAGAAGCAACTCAATTTTAGGATGATGCCCGGTAAGAATCTGATAAGTAATTTTGCAGGAAGAGTGAAGGGATTACATGTGATTATAGGGAATCTTACCTATGAAATCGATTTTATGATAGTAGAAGACATTCGTCCGGTGATAGATGCTTGCCTAAGTCAAATAGTATTCGGAAAACCATTTGTTGAGGCCACTACGATGAGTTATGATCCGACTTTAGGGATAGTTAGATTCAAGAAAGAGAATGATGAAGTTGCTTATCAAATGCCCTACAAGATCGAACAATACCGCCTTCTCTCTAATTTCGAAAAGGAACATAAGCAAGCGGCTTATTATAGGAATGAGGAGGATAGACGTAGGGGAGTAGAATATGTAAAGAATAGGATGCTTGGTTTCTACAAAGAGTGCTTGCAACTAGGTCCGAAATATAAAACTGGTTTAGAAGACGACCTAGAGAATGAAACCAATGATGAAATCACGTAGTAACCCATGACCTTGAGTCTAGCTACAAGACTCGTAAATAAAGAAAAGCGCTTCTTGGGAGGCAACCCATGTTTTGTGTGATTTTATTTGTTTGTTTGTTATTTGCTTCCGTATGCATGTTTAATTTTTATTGTTGGTTGATCATGTTTCTCAATTAAAATGTGGAAATACTTTACTTTGTTGTTTAGCCTAGTCTTAACTCCACCTAAAGGTATTTTTGCAAAAGATAAGTGTAAGGGGAAACCCCAAATATGTTTTTAAGAAACAAACCGATCATGATTCTCCACAATAATAAATGAGCATGTATATTCGTATTTGTTAGAGTCAAATGCTTGTATTGAGTCATAATGAAGTTTTGCAGGATTTTCCAGGAAGTAGGACCAAGTTTTTCCAGAAATTTTCCGGAAACTTAACATAAGAATTTCTGCAGGTCCATTCTGACGGCGTCAGAGTTTTACTCTTGACGGCGTCAGGAGTTAAAATCTGGAAATTTTACCGGTTTTGTTTTTCTAACGGAGTCTTATGGTTTTTGTGAATTATTAAGTTTTATAATCTCTAGGAGATCTGCAAACTTCATTCCACAAGCATTATATCTTATCTTGTTTTCTAGGATTTAGAAACTTATATAGGATGCCGCCGATTTTACGCGAGGTTGTCTTGTCTATTTTGTCAGGTTTTACAGGTTATGTATGATAAGAAGATGATTTATATTCTGGAAGGGAAGCTTTGATTGTTCATTTTCTTTGAGGAAGATTTAACCTGGCTATCCTATTATCCATACCGAGCGAATCAGGGGAGTATTTGATTTCATTCTTTTTAACTTTTTCACTTTTACATTCTTTACTTGAACATTGGGGACAATGTTCATCTTAAGTGTAAGGGGAGGGTAAAAAGATGATACCTTACATATGCACTTTCGCTTGAGTTTGTTTTGTTTAATGGTAGATGTGTAATAAAACTATGAGAAATATTTGTTAGTGCAATTTTAACGCCAAATTTAAATTTTTTTTACAACATTTAAGAGTGAAACTTTAGCCATAGCAAGCGTCTCATGGATAGGAGATCGTATGACTAGCACATAACCGTATATTCAGAAAAATTTTCCACCCAAATATGTGAGGTTCGCCTTTAGATTTGATAGGAAAAACATTTACTATTAGTGCTTATGAGTGTACCGGTAGCATTTAGATTCTAGAACTTGCGTTAGTGATGCATCCTGAGACCGCTAGTGAGACTACATTCATGTAGTAGGATTTACTACATGATAAGAGGCATTAGGATTACCCTTGTGTTAAACCCGTATCATAATTACTTTACCATTTAAGTCATATTGCTTGGCTAGTTAAGTCAACTAATTTTTCCCACACCCTTAGCGTTGTACTCATTTTTAGTACACGAAACCCCTAGTACACCCCTCCGAGCCTATCTTTTCGTTTCTAACTTTAAGCATTTTACTTAAAGGAAGAATTTGTTACACCCCACTTAAATGTACAACCAAATCGCCTTATCCTTCCGTGTATGCGCTCATTTTTAGTGCATTATTGTTATTTGTTAAACCCTAAGTTAACTTTCTAATTGATTACATGGTTGCTAAGTCGAGTCATATCCTTGTACATATTGTTTTGGGACGATTGGGACTCATGGGTAAAGTACTTATTTTATGGAGTAATGGGGAAGAACATCATTTATTACTCCCATATGTACGTTAATCTTAAAAGTGCTCCAAGTGTTTTGATTTTCTTAATTCGAGTCATTAGATTAGTTAAATGTAAAGTATGTAAAGATTCAAGTGTAAGGGAAATGATCATTCCCTATGATGTATTATTTTGGATGGTAGGGTAAAAGTGTATGCAAAAAAAAAAAAAAAAAAAAAAAAAAAAAAAAAAAAAAAAAAAAAACAGAAAAAGAAAAAGGAAAAAGAGAAAAAACATACGGACTACCATCCCTTTTCATTCTATGTTCATTTTATGTTTTTGTTATTTTTCATTTATTAGCTTAAGTCGAGTCTAGTCTTGGCTTAGCAACGCCATATTGTACATGTATTTAACCAAGATTGTTAACTCGCCACCAGTAAAACTTCCTTTATCCAACAAAACCGTGTATTTCATATCCCTACACCTAACGTTACAACCCTTTAAAAGACCTCTTTGATAGTTTATCCTAGGTGTTTACGCCATGTGGTGGAGGTTTGATCCTTTCCCAAGCCTATGGTAATCTATTTTGCTATGACAGGTAGTGAGAGATATCTTCCGTTTCCATATTGTAATTTATACTTTATTACACTCGAGAGATGTGAGTATCTAAACACTATTTGTGAGGTGCTTGTGTATGACCTCCGTGCTTGTCTATTGGTCTTTAGTGAAACGATTATTTGTTGTAATTACTTTTATATTAGTGTTAAATGACCCCTAACTTATATTTTGAGTAGAATAAAAGCGCATTTGCTTGAGGACAAGCAAATCTCAAGTGTAAGGGTATATGATGAGGCGAAAAATGGTCCGTTTTTAGGGGGTCATTTAAGCCCGAATCCGACTTTATTTGATCAAATATTGCCTTAAATCGTTCCTTTTGTGATTTTTGGTACTTTGGGAGTGAAATCTGGAAAAGGAAGCAATTCGGACGTTTTTGGAGCATAAAAGTGAAGAAAACGCCAAAGTCTTAATTTTCCAAGCTGGGAACAGTAGGTAACGGCGTCAAGAGCAAATCCTTGACGGCGTCAAGAGCAAATTTCATGAATTCCCATGACGGTCCAGTAGAGTTTTGACGGCGTCACGTGATAAGGGCGTCAAGAGTAAAAGAGTCGTGACGGCCTGGAAGTGCATAACTCTTGACGGCGTCAGAAGTAGCTCTAGGCAGTCCGAGGAGAGTTTTGGCGGCGAGGTGACAGCGTCACAAGATTACTCTTGACGCCGTCAGACCTGTTTTTCTATATATAGTTTTCTAATTTTTCACATTTAAAGAGAGAAGTTTTGGAGAAACCCTAAGTACGATTTTGGTGCATCTTTTACAGGTTTTTCAAGGGTTCCAAACCCTTGATACCTTGCATTGTAAGTGAGATAAGTGTTCTTCTAATTCAATCAATATGTCTATGTGTTGGTTGTCTATATCTTGTTCTTGTCTCAATTCCATTATGCTAGGCTAGATCTCTTTTGTGTTTGCTTAGATCTAATGAAACCTAGATATTGATTATGTGTTGATTACTTGTTTATTCTTGTTTTGGATGAATGATTTATATGTTAGGCTTAAGAAAACTGGCAGATCTCCAAATGGTAACATGCTTGAACGTCTTAAGAAATATGAACCGAGGCGTACTAGGTCTTTATTGGTTATATTTAATGCATGAGCCACTGTTTACAATCCCTATAGTTGTGCTGGGCATGGTGTAGGAGGAGATAAGAGCTCATAGAATTGGGGACTTATGTATGCCACCCCATGAATGGTATTAAGGAATACAATCTGTCATCCATGCAATTATAACAAGTAATTAACGTGTAAAAGATATCTAGGGAGTAGTGAAATCTAAGTAAACACATTTTCTCCAATTACTGCTCACAACCTTAGTATAAATTAGTTTAATTTCATTTTTAGTATTTTATTTTGATTGCATCTTAGTTTTGGGTTAGTTGAATAGCAACTAATTCCGCCCATTCTTCCAAAACCCCGAGATTTTAATTGCTTTCCATAAAATAAAAAAATACAAAAATAATTATCCCTCACCTTTAGAACTAGTATTTAGGTTTTCTAATCCTAGCGACACTATTCCTAAGCTGAACGATCAATCCCCCGGTACTTGTCACTATACTATACTACAACGATCAGGTACACTGCCTGGTGGGGGTTGTAAGCTTCTCGAGATCCCTCGAGAGGTATAGCCTGTTGCGATTCCCACGCATCAATCACCATTGTGTTAAACCCGTATTATAATTACTTGACCATTTAAGTCATATTACTTGGCTAGTTAAGTCAATTAATTTTTCCCACACCTTTAGCGTTGTACTCATTTTTAGTACACGAAACCCCTAGTACACCCCTCCGAGCCTATCTTTTCGTTTCTAACTTTAAGTATCTTACTTAAAGGAAGATTTGTTACAACCCACTTAAATGTACACCCAAATCGCCTTAGCCTTCCCTGTATGCACTCATCTTTAGTGCATTATTGTTATTTGTTAAACCCTTAGTTAATTGTCTAATTGATTACATGGTTGCTAAGTCGAGTCATATCCTTGTACATATTGTTTTGGGACGATTGGGACTCATGGGTAAAGTACTTATGTTGTGGAGTAATGGGGAAGAACATCATATATTACCTCCATATGTGCGTTAATCTTAAAAGTACTCCAAGAGTTTTGATTATCTTAATTCGAGTCATTAGATTAGTTTATTGTAAAGTATGTAAAAATTCAAGTGTAAGGGGAATTTTCATTCCCTATGATGTATTATTTTGGATGGTAGGGTAAGAGTGTATGCAAAAAAAAAAAAAAAAAAAAAAAAAAAAAAAAAAGAAAAAAAAAATCGAAAAATCAAGAAAAAGAAAAAAAAAGTAGAAAAAGAAAAGAGAAAAAAACATACGGACTACCATCCCGTTTCATTCTATGTTCATTTTATGTTTTTTTTGTTATTTTCATTTATTAGCTTAAGTCGAGTCTAGTCTTGGCTTAACAACGCCACATTGTACATGTAATTGACCAAGATGATTAACTCGCCACCAGTAAAGACTGCCTATATCCAACAAAATCGTGTATTCCATATCCCTACACATAACGTTACAACCCTTTAAAAGACCTCTTTGATAGTTTATCCTAGGGGCTTACGCCATGTGGTGGAGGTTTGATCCTTTCCCAAGCCTATGGTAATCTATTTTGCTATGACAGGTAGTGAGAGATGTTTTCCATTTTCATATTGTGATATTACTTTATTACACCCGAGAGATGTGAGTATCTAAACACTATTTGTGAGGTGCTAGTATATGACCTCCGTGCTTGTATTTTGTCTTTAGAGGAACAATTATTTGTTGTAATTACTTTTATATTAGTGTTAAATGACCCCTAACTTGTATTTTGACTAGAATAAAAGCGCATTTGCTTGAGGACAAGCAAATCTCAAGTGTAAGGGTATATGATGAGGCAAAAAATGAACTGTTTTTAGGGGGTCATTTAAGCCCGAAATTGAATTTATTTGATCAAATATTGCCCTAAATCGTTCCTTTTGTGATTTTAGGTACTTTGGGAGTGAATTCTGGAAAAGGAAGCATTTTGGACGTTTTTGGAGCATAAAAGTGAAGAAAACGGCAACGACTTAATTTTCCATGCTGAGAACAGTACCTGACGGCGTCAAGAAGGAAATTGTGACGGCGTCAGGAGTAAAATCCATGACGACCCAGTGAAAACCTGAAGGCGTCAAGAAAAGGGCGTCAAGAGTTAAATTGGTGACGACCTGAAGATGGACTACACGTGACGGCGTCAAATCTAGATCTAGGCAGTCCGAGGAGTTTATTGGCGGCGAGATGACGATGTCAGACATTTACTCTTGACGCCGTCACCTCACAATATCTATATATACTTTTCTATTTTTCATTCATTAAAAGAGGAACTTGTGTGGAGAATACTAGGGTCGAACCTAATAAACCCTAGGTCGTTTGTAACAGTATTTTCAAGGGTTTTTACCCCTTGAAACCTTTCATGTTCAATTAAGATAAGTCTTCTTTCAATTCAATCAATATGTCTATGTGTTGTATGAATATATCTTATGCTTGTCTCGATTTCAACATGCTAGGCTAGATCTTTCATGTGTTTGCTTAGATGTAATGAAACCTAGATGTTGATTATAGGTTGATTGCTTGTTTATAGTTGTATTGGATGAATGATTTCAATGTTAGGCTTAAGAAAACTGGCAGATCTCCATTGTGTAACTTGCTTGAACGTCTTAAGAAACATGAACCGATGTGTACTAGGTTTTTATGATTTTATTTAATGCATGAGCGAATTCTAGTGATCCCATGTTAGGAGCTTCTTAGCCGGCTAGACATAGGAGTGAAGTAGGAGCTTATAGGATTGGGGAAGTAAGTACGCCACCCCATGAATGGTATTAAGGAATACAATCCGTCATCCATGCAACTGTAACAAGTAATTAACCTGTAAAAGATATCTAGGGAGTAGTGAGATCTAAGTAAACACAATTCTCCCATATATTGCTCACACCACTAGTATAATTTAGTTTATTTTTATTTTTAGTATTTTATTGTGATTGCATCTTAGTAATTGGGTTAGTTGACTAGCAACTAATTCCGCCCAACTCCTCTTAAAACCGAGATTTTTAATTGCTTTTATAAAACATAAAAAATACAAAAAAAATCATCCCTCATCTCTAGACCTAGTTTTTAGGTTTTCTAATCCTAGCGACACTATTCCTAAGTTGAACGATCAATCCCCCAGTACTTGTCACTATACTATACTACAACGATCAGGTACACTGCCTGGTGGGGGTTGTAAGCTTCTCGAGATCCCTCGAGAGGTAAAGCCTGGTGCAATTCCCACGCATCACGTCTCCTGTTTTATGTATCAACATAGCTCGCAATGAGCGGTCGATACATCGCACAGGGTTCCTCGTGAGAATGAAACAAGTTCTTTAAAGTGAACTTGAGTGGTTGGGAAGTTTAATGCAGTGCGTCACTGGGTCCATGACGTCTTGTCTTCAATACCGGTGTTACCTTAGTAACCACGAGTAGATTATGAATTGAACCCGGTTTCTGCCCTAAGGTTGAATATATGGAGGGCTATTTCTTTTCACCCTTTTCACATTTCATTTCTTTTTCATTCTTCAACCCCTTCAGTGCTTACCGAGACTTCATCACTAGAACCTTGTTGGGTTTGTTCCAGTCCTAGCTCTATCTCAGTCAGCACTCTTCCCTTTCTCACTTTTCTCCTTTTTTCAATCATTTCTAAGGATTTCTAATCTATCTAGAGGATTGTCCATGGGAAGATCCTTCCGGTTCTGGTGGATCATGGGAACTCATACCTAACCTTAACCATCCTTATAACTCCCTGCATAAAGATAAATGGTCGGTCTTTGGTATTACTTCCACAAACGCCTTTTGCTCCCCCTCAATATGTGCATCGATATTCGAAAGTGTTTAGTACATATGTGGGAGCCTTTTATTCAGTCCAAAAGATCACATTTGATTATCAGATTTCATATTTAAATCACATTCTCTCCCCCGATCAAAAATTTCAAATCTTTTGAGATTTTGGATCTCAATTGATTTAAATACGTTTAGAAAACATTTGGGAGAGAAATGCGGTAAGTTTTAATATTTTCTGATAAAAGAAACCTTTTTCATGCTCCCCCTCAATCTGTGAGGGAGGTTGTTATGTGTCAGATTTGATGAGTTTACAAAAGATTTGAAGTTATAAGTACAACTCTTTGAAAATGTTCTCATTCTGACACATAACCATCACAAATCGTTTTGTTGCAAGGTTTTTGTACAAAGTGTGGGGAGTTTTGATGATACATAAAATTTTGAGAAATCACTCTCCCTCTCAATCAATGACGGATGTTAAAACTGAAATAATTTCATAAAATATTAAAGTCATTGATTGAGTGAAAAAATTTATCAAAATTTAGATTCAATTTGATTTTCAATCAAAATCTCATGGTACCACCAAGTTTTGCACAAATACTTTCTGGAAAAATCATAGAAGGGAAAGTATTTGGCGATAAAAAGAAGATTTCTCTTCTTTATCAAGAAATAATGCACTGAAGCGTACATTAGATCGAGGAAACATGGATATAAAGTAATCCATGCCCAGGTGAACTTCACCCGGTGAAAGGAACAACCATCTTTTTGGCAACGTGTTTTCCCCATTTTGAAAAATGGGTTGCTATCTGAAGTAATAGCAAGCCATAATTTTGAAGTCCGGGTTGCAGCCTGAAATGACTACAAGCCATATTTTTGAAGAATATTTTGAGATACAACATGTTTTAGAAAAAACTTTATTTGAAAATAAAAAACTCTTGCTCAAGCATATGTATGATTCCGTGTCATTATTGAATGACATTTCTAGAAACGTACATAATATTGATTACACAAGAGACATATCGTAAGAAGAATATTTTTGTATTTTATATGATTTTTCAGATTTTTATGGTTTTTATAGGTTTTATATTTTTCTATTTTCTTTTTGATAAATCTTATATACAAAGGATATGTGAAGCCAATCCTTCAATCATCATTGTCTTCCTGGAGAGACTTAAGAGTTTCTGGAGTGAGGCTCTTCATTCCAAGTCGTGGGAGAATGAACTAAAATCTTTCCCGAGAAAGAGCCTTTGTGAATTTATCAGCTAGCTGAAACTTCGTTCTCACAAAGTAGAGTTCCACTATCCCTTTCTCCACTTGTTCTCCGATGAAGTGATGACGAATGTCTATATGCTTGGCTCTGGAGTGCTGGAAATTGTTGCAACACAGGGCAATGGCACTTTTGTTATCACAATACATTGGGATTTTGTTGAAGTCATACCCATAATCTGATAATTGTGATCTCATCCACAAAATTTGAGCACAGCACGAGGACATGGCTATATATTCAGCTTCTATAGATGATATTGAAGTGCACATCTGCTTTTTGGACGACCAGCTGACAAGTTTCTCACCCAAGAATTGAGCACCTCCGGAAGTACTTCTGCGAGTATCTTGACACCCCGCATGATCAGCATCTGAGTAGGCTGTGAGAGCCATTGCATTGTCTTTAGGGTACCAAAGACCCATATGGATTGTCCCTTGGAGATATCTGAAGATTTTCTTGACAGCTTCCAAGTGCTTTTTGGTGGGCTTGGATTGATATCTGGCACACATGCATACGGCGAAAAGAAGGTCTGGCCTACTTGCTGTGAGGTACATGAGAGATCCAATCATGCTTCTGTATTTGGTCTGATCAATGGTTACTCCAGCTGAGTCGTCATCGAGTTTGGATCTTTCAACCATGGGTGTATCAACTGTGTCACTTGAATCAAAGCCAAACTTCTTGAGGATCTCACTAGCATACTTGGATTGATTGATAAAGATGCCGCTCGGGTTTTGTGAGATTTGTAACCCCCAGAAGAAAGACATTTGTACCATCATAGACATTTGAAACTTGGAACTCATTTCTGTAGCAAAGCCATCACATTCCTTGGAATCAGACGATGCAAAGATGATATCATCTACATAGATTTGAACATGAAGTAGGTTGTTTCCAGTCTTCCTAGTGAACAAGGTAGGATCAACTACACCCTTGGTAAATCGATTTGCAAGGAGAAACTTGGAAAGTGTGTCGTACAAAGCTCTCGGAGCCTGTTTGAGACCATAGAGTGCCTTCTTCAAGCGATATACATGATTTGGTCTTTCTGGGTCCATGAAACCTTCAGGTTGAGTAACATAGACCACCTCCTTTAAGTCCCCATTCAGGAAGGCAGTCTTAACATCCATTTGATAAACAATCATGTTACTACTGGCAGCATTGGCAAGAAAGACTCTAATGGCCTCGATACGAGCAACAGGTGCAAACGATTCTTCAAAGTCAATACCCTCTTGTTGACTGTATCCTTTCGCAACTAATCGAGCCTTTTTTTTCAACACATCACCATGCTCATCAAGCTTAACTTTGAAAATCCATTTGAGAGCAATGATCATCGCGCATTCAGGTGGTGGTACTAATTCCCATACATCAAGACGATCAAACTCATGGATTTCTTCTTGCATAGCGGTGAACCAATATACTTTTGTAAGGGCATCCTTGAAGTCTTTGGGTTTGATTTTGGATAAGACTGAGTTGAAGAAGCACCACAAGGCATCAATGGCAAGTTGTTTTCTGGTGGACACAGGTCGAGAGGGATTTCCTATGATGTTGTCCATGGGGTTATCATTTGTCCATTTTCTGAGATGTTCATGAGGTTGAGGATAGTGAACTGACATAGTATTGTTTGACTCTTCTGAAGAAGATGCTTCATTGGAGGATTCAGGTGCAAAAACATTTTCAAATGGTTCTTCCTCAGTTGGTGCAAAAGGATTGACTTACCATGAGTTTTCAGATGCCACTCCTTGATGTTCAGAAGACGATGGAATATTTGATGCATTTTGAGTATTGCTACATTCTGGTGCATCCAAATCAAGAGATATGGAGGTAGATGGACCATTTGTATCATGAGGTGCATTCTCAGCCATAATATTAGGTTCAGTAGCCGGCTGTACCGGTTCATAAGGTAGCTGTGACTCGAAGTACTCATCAAACATAGGATCAAACAACGTTTTCAATTCTTCACTCGTGGGAGGAACATAAGGAGTGAAATGGTTGGAGTTCTGTACAAGTCCCGAACTTATTGGTCTAGGAGACAAAAGATTTTGTGAGGGTCCAGAACTGGTGTGTCCTGAAGCCGTATGCTCTGTTAGCTCATCAAACGTGACATGGATTGTTTCCATGATTTGTCAGGTTCTTTTGTTGTAGATTCGGTACCCTTTTCGATCTGGCGCATATCCGACGAATACCCCAATATCAGCCTTAGCTTTAAGCTTCCCTAAGTCTTCACTATCGTTAGTTGGGTAGCACAGGGCACCAAATACACGAAGAAAGGAGAGATCAGGCTTTATGAGATGCACCAGCTCATACGGTATCTTGTTGTGGGAGGATGTATCAATGACCGATTTTGAGTGTAGCATGCAGTAGCAATAGCTTCTGCCCATAGAAACATTGGTGTCTTCGAAAATATCAGCATAGTGCGAGCAGGTTCAACTAGTGTGCGATTCCGTTTTTCCACAACTCCATTTTGTTGAGGAGTTCGAGGAATACTCTTCTGATGATTGATGCCGATACTTTCATAAAATTGAGTGAGTTGATGGTTAACAAACTCAGTTCCATTGTCAGTGCGAATGATTCTAACTGTTTTGTTGAGCCTTACTTGCAACTGCTTGACTATCTTGATGATGGTTTCGGGAGTTTCATCTTTGGATCTTAAAAACTTCACCCATGTGAATCGTGTGTAATCATCCACAATAACAAGAATATATCTTTTCCCATTGAAGGTTTGCACTCTCATGGGTCCGCACAGATCCATGTGAAGGGTATGGAGTACTTCAGTGTTGGAGTTGGTGGGGTTTGGTTTATGAGTTTGTTTCTTGCTTTTACCCAATTGACATGATGAGCAGAGATGATCTTTTTCATACTTCAATCTAGGCATGCCTCGAACAAGATCTTTAAGAGAAAGTTCATTGATGGTGCCGAAGTTCAAGTGGTTCAAACGATGGTGCCATAACCATGATTTGATCTTTGAGGCCTTAGAGAGCAAGCAAATGGGTGAGGACCGCATCATGTCTTCAATAGAGATGGTATATAAATTTGTTCCACAACTTCCCTTAAGGAGATCAACTCCATCCAATTCTCTAACGAAACATGTGTGTTTTCTGAAGGCCATTTCAAGATCAGAATCACAGAATTGTCCAACAGAGAATAAGTTGAGCTTGAGTCCTTCCACATAGTAAACTCTAGAAATCACGTTATCACCAAACACATAATGACCATACCCCATAATAGCTCCAAAGTGGTTGTTTCCGAATCTAACTGTCCCGATAAACTTTTTCACGAAATTTCTGAGCCTAGAGCGATCCCCAGTCATATGTTTTGAGCAGCTTGAGTCCAAATACCACAGGACGATTTGTTCGACCTGCATTTGAAACTAGACAGATATGGATAACTGAAAAACATGGATCCCCAAGTGTAATTGGGATCCAATAGGTTAGCACACACATACTTAAGAGATACAGGATCAGTATTTTCATTGGTTCTCACAGTTAAACCGATGCCAGTGGAAGCGGTTGTCTTACTATCAAGGCATTGGGTCACTAAAGGGAATTTTCTACCAGTAGCCTTCCCTCTCTTAACCTCTAAAGACTTAGGGTCGGGCATGTAAGTCAATGGGCACTGGTTTCTTAGAGTGAATTTTCTTCCAGTAGGTTTCCACTGATATCCTACTTTGTTAAACACTTTTCCTGTTGCTTTCCAAGTATTGTTTTCCTGTTTGTGTGTCTTAGCAGATTTAACTGGGATTTATAAGAGGATTTCAAAAAAGACACAACACATTCATCATGATTACCAGAAATTAAACAACCGTTACAAGTCTTACAAGTAGCATTGAAATTCGAATTAATTATAGTACGCTTAACGCAAATACTAGAATCAACACGATTCTTTTCATTCAAATCAATCTTATTGTTCCTATGGTGGTCTTCTACTTTCTTCCCTTGATCTCTCTTAGCAGGCGAAGTCCTATCATTCCTTGTATTGCCTTTAGGCTTTGACCTGCTAGCTTTAGTGACATTGATTACTCCTGTAGAATTGACGATGGGAACATTAGATTGTTGCACAGTTGTTTGGTTTCTAGGTGGTGATGTGCTATGATCAGAACTAGCCAAAGGTTTATCAAAAGTAACATGCTTCTTCAAATTCCTAGATGAGGATGTGCCATTTTTATCACGCATGTCGGGAATCTTGGGACATGTACCTATGGCATATTCTAACAACTCTTGTGACCGCTTGGTAAGAAAGCAAACATATGATAGGGAGTTATCAGATGGTCTCACCATTCTATCTTCTTCAATGGTTTCACGGGTCATGTCAAGGCAGTTCTTAAGATGTCTAAGGTAATCACTGTGGACTAGCTCATTGTTCTTAAGGGGAAGAGGAATAAAAACAGCCTCACATGCATACTTTTTACATTTACAAACCACATAATTGATATTGTGACTTTCATTAATCGACATTTTCCCTTTCACCTTTGTCTTTAGATTCTCAATTTTATTAAGCAAAGAGGTTATTTTTTCATTGGTTTTATCACGAGTGATCTTGATAGAATCATATAACTCTTTGTAATGTTGTTTAACTTTAGAATTTTCAACTTGAAAACAATCATTTTCATGTTTAAGTAAGTTGATTGTGTTTTGAAGTTGAAAATTATGAGAATCTGCAGACATTGGTTTATGGGTGTCGATCACAGTATTCATGGGAGACTTCAATTGGGCAATTTGAGCCCTCAATAACCTGATCGTGTTCGTGTGAGCTTGAATTTTTTCATCCTTTTTTGCTAATTCAAAATATGCATCAAATTCCGGAGCATCAAAAGATGTCTTGGCCTTTGATAATTTCATTTTTTCTTTTAAATGTTGATATTTTAATTGTAAGTTAAGATTATCAACTTCTAGTTTAGAAAGATGCTTGATCATGTTGTCATGATCATCATTTTGAATTTTTTCAAGCAATTTCACATTCTCCCCCTCAAGCTCAACAACACGATTGTGAAGGTTATTTAAAGCAATAGACATTTCATGAAACTGACAAGCATTAAGAGAAGAATCTGTAGCAGTGTAAAACACATCTTGTGTAATACATTTAGCAATCAAGTTGTCATTCATGATAAAAATATTTTTTCTAGCAATTTCACTATGCTGAAGATCTATTGCATTTTGTTTACACTTGTTTTCCACATTTTTAAACGCTTCTTTCATTTCCTTAAGCTCAACATCAAGGGATTGTCGTAAACCCTCAAAATGTTCTTTGATTAGTTTAAAAAATGGGATGACTTCAGTTAAGTAACACTCTTTGGTTAGCTCAAATCCCCGTTCACCCTCAGTGATTCCCGTTGGTGTGATTCTCTTTTTGCATGTTTTATCAAAATCAGTGAACATTTGACACAGGACATAAATGCTAATAAGAGTTTTACATTTCGTGGGAAGTGACAACTGAACTAAGTGCATCGGTGTATTGAGGGGATACACCGTTGGGGCAGCTAACTTTTGGGATGTCTTGGCCTTAATTTCCTCAGCTTTCATTTTCTCAACATCTAAAGGCCAAAATACCTATTCTGGTGTTAACTTAGTTTGAGGTGCAAAAACAGTCACTCGGTTTTGTTCATAATAATCATGGGGCTTAACAATGACTCGGTGTTTAATGCACTTTGGATCCTTCATTTTTTTTATCAAATCTCTCTCTATCGGCATAATCAAGTTCATCCAATTCTTTATCGGACCAACTATTTGGTGGTTCATGATTGGGAGTAAGCATAACCTTAGCATCATAGAGGGCAGGTTGAGAGGCTCTGACGCTCTTAAGGAATTTTATTTTAGGCAATCCTAAATCCTTATCACTATGCTTATCCCGTAGTTTAATGTGCTTTTCCATCATTTGAGCTGTTTGACATGTTTGGCCTTGAACATACAACTTGTTTTCAAGTTTGTTTTTCAACTGCTTAAGGTTGGAAAATTCGTTTAATAGTTTCTTTTCCTTTTCTTGAAATTCATTTTTGAGGAGATTTAAACTATCCTGAATTTCCTGTTTTTCCTAAAAAACACGATCAAGTTGATTTTGAAAAGATTTAATCTCTTCTTTAAAGGCCATTTCCTTTAAATTTAGTTCAGTGATGTAAGCATGCATTTGCCATTCCATTTTTTGTTCACGTTCTGTTAACTCAAATTTTGCACGTTGTTCATAGAATCTTACTTGATCCTTAAGAGTATTTATCCTAGTGGTTAGGGTGTCATCAGGTGTAACAGCAGTGTACTCATCCAATTCACACAAATCGACATCAACAGAGGATATATTACTTGATACAACAGACTCGACGTTGTGTTTTACATATTGTTCGTATGGGACAATATTGCTATTTCCCAAATTTGCAGTATCTAATTCAACAACGTCAGTTTGTTGTACTTCGTCATATATCGTTTGTTCATGCATCACATCATTATCACTTACAACAGAAGACTTTCCACAAGATACGTCAGAATTACTGTCGTGATCCGAATGTTGCTCAGTTGGAAACACATTAATGGTTTCCAATTCAGCCTCATTTGATTCACTAACATTATTTTGTCGTATATCATTGAAGGTCTTTTGTTCATCATTGTTAGCACATATATGATATAATTTTAGTACCTCAGATATGATGGATGATTTGGATCGACCAGATTGTTGTGTGGGTGAGACAACAGATGATAAGTTAGCCATGAAGATTGTCTGAGCAGTGGGTTCGTCATCAACATTTGAGTCGAAAGCATCACAATCTTCTGCTTGGAAGATGTTTGGATCATTAAGAGCTAAATCCTGAACTGGTTGTTCATCTACATCATCATCGAATGTCTTTCCATCATCCCCATCAATAAATGCCAATTCTTCCTCATTAAGCACAACTCCATTCTCTTGAGCTTGCATGAGCAACATTTTGTCCTTGAAGTAATCTGAGTTTTGAGGACGTTTTGGTTGAGTGTAGTTTCTGGCGATGTGACCTAAACCCCCGCAGTTGTAACATTTTGGTTGCCTTCCTTGTCCCTGATTCACATTTCCAGCTTTGTTCTGAAAATTACCCCGCATAGCATTCCTTTGATTCACATTCTGTCTTCCCTAAATGTTTTGCACCATTACTTTTCCGTCTTCCACAATTGCCTGATTACGTGGATTGGAGGAAATTCTGAGTTGATTGTTGGAGGATGGGAGTGCAGCCCTGAAATGTTGAACCTGTAGAGACACTTGATTGGAAAGATTGTCAATCATCTTATCAGTATGAGAGTATCCTGAATCGAGGTGAGTATTCATGGCAGCTGATGGCTGTAGAGATGAGTGATCCATTGATGACACAGGTTGAGTGGTTGGCACCATACTAGTCAAGAAAGCAAGTGAGTCATTGGTGACAGTTGGATTGAGCTTCTCTCTCAATTGACGATCATATGCAGCATGCTTCTCATGTTGTTGTAGATAAGCAAACAATTATTCATAGTTCGTATTTCTCAATCCTTTGTTGAGCTTGACGGCAGTGACAAAACGATCCCACTCAGGTGACATGTTGTTCACAAACTTAGAGTTGAGTTGAATGTTGGGCATTGTCATTCTGATCGTTCTCATGTCATTAACCAGCTTGTGAAATCTGACATAGTAGTCGGTAATGTTTTCACCAGGATTCATTTTGAAATGCTCAAATTCATCATACAATTGAGATTCACGGTCTTCTTTGGCCAGCTCCGATCCGGACAGAAGAATTTTGACATTGTCCCACACAGCTTTGGCTTCAGTGTTGAAGTTGATAAGCTTGTACACATCTTTGGGTAACCCTTGTATCACGATGTTGGAGGCTCGAACGTCAGCATCATAGCGCTTCTTTTCAACATCAGTGAGATCATTGTAAGTGCGTCGTCTATCAATTCCCTGGACGACAGAACCATCCTCAGCCGTGGAGATAGCATCTCTGGTTGTACCCATCTGCATGGGACCTTCATCGATAGATCGCAGAATGTTCTCACCATTTTCTTTACCCAAGCAATACAATCTGATTCTTTGTGCCCATGATTCATAATCTGTCCTATCTAGCATCGGAGGTCGGGTGTCGGACCCAACAGCTTGAATGTCATCTGATACTGTCGACATCTCAAAGTCTTCAAACGGGATTTTACAGCTTTTGTGACTTAAACCGAGAAATGATTCTTTCTAGGGATTTTACTAAAGTCAACAAAAGAAACCGGAAGATATATTCAACAGATTAAACTAATAGAGAGATACCAGATGAGTCACAGTTTGCATCAAGTGTTAAGTTGTGACAAGTCAAGTTGCAATGTATCCAATTGAGATTAGTCAAGTCGTAAGGATTAACTCACAACGTCAGATTACAATTAGATTAATTGAAACGACTAAAGTTACAACAATTCACGAATTGCAAAATGATTAACCTATCACGTGAGTCTCATCACTTAGTAAATTGCCAAACAATTTGAGAGAGTCGCAACCTAAAGGACCAAACCGCAACGTAGAAGTTAGCCGCAACAAGATGCACAAATCGCAGGAGGATTTAAACGCAAGGTGAGCAAATCGCAGGGAAAGTTAACCGCAGGATAGGTAATCACAAAGAGAGGTAATCACAAGGTGAGTTAACCACAAGGTGAGATAACCGCAGGGAGTAACTAACCGCAGAGTAAACAAACCGCAAGGTGAGTTATACGCAAGGCACTAACCACAGTGAGAAGCAAACCGCAGAAAGATCAAAACCGCAAGTGTGGTAACCGCAGGAAAAGCAAACCACAGTAGCAAACCACAAAAACCAAAACGCAGGCCACCTAACCGCAGGAGCTAGTCGCAGTCTACTATAGTCCAAATCTGTCACTTTCCTTGCGATTTTTCTGTATTCCCAAAATAGTAATCGCCAACAAACTAACCACAGAGATCAGGAGCAAACCGCAGATAAGCAATGAAACAGTGCAGCTAATCGCAACTAAGAAATTCGACCTAAACCCAATCCAATCTTCAAAATACGTATGAAATTGCAAAACCAACTGAGAAATAATGTAACCCTACCACAAATGATCATATAAGTACACCTCTAACATGTCAACTAACACTAGATAATTCACACCAAGATGTTTTCAAGAAAAACACTACTAACTCACAAAACCACACAAACCACTCCAAATAAGATTCACCAAGGCCCTAAGATGAAACCTTGGCTCTTGATACCAATTGTAGGATAATAACTAAGTCACAAACATGATGTAACTTGAGATTTATGTGGCGTATGGTTTAAGAGGAATAGGAGGAAAAAAGAGAACTAGGAACCTTGAGAGAGAAAGTAATATGTTAGATTAAGAATTATGAGAAGGTCCAACCCTCTCCACATGTGGAGAGGGGTATTTATACTACCTAACAAACAAATAATAAAACGCCCACACCCTGGCTGTGGATCAAGCATACAGTGGGTAAAGACCCGTCCTTCTTCCACGATGTTACTTAATCTAATTCTAACTAATAAGTAAACTAACTACGAGCTAACTCAATGCTATTACAATAATTAGGTGACCGAGTCTTCTATAGGAATAATTGTATTCCTAACATTAGGTTATACCAATTAGGGTTACAGATTCATATTAGTGCCCCTACATTCTCTCTTTACCCTCCCTTTGACCCTCTTCTCCCTATCTTTGGTCCACTTTAAGAAAACAACAAGGCTTAAATTAAAAGAAAATCAAGAAATTGAAACCACAAAAATGTGTTACAATCCTTGCTAATTTGAAGTTGTGTGAAAAGAGATGCGGATTAAAAAAAAAGAAAAAGAAAAAGAAAAGAAATAAAAAAAATAAAACTAGATTAGAAGTTAAACCGACGTTGACCGACCTTTACCGACACGCCGCCTAGACCGGTTTGTCCCGCCTAGGCGGTTCGTTGACCACCTTTTGACCAAAACGCCTAATTTGGCCGATTTGTTGCAAACGGAAAAGTTTCTCATGATTCGATCCGAACAAAATAAGATAGCCCTGGGCTCTCCACAGAAAACAAATCTGATCCAATGAATATGAAATGGACATGAAACAGCTGATAGTCGTAATCTCACAAAGAGATACATGAACATCAGATTAATTTGGAGTGAATACGGAAGTGATACTAGATGGTAGAAAAACTTCGCGAATCTAATCAGGTTCTAAACGAGCTAAGGAATTTGTTAAAAATCTGAGAAGCATAAATCGAATTATCAGACATAATCAGAGTTTCTTAAAGAGGTTGGTAACCTATTCGTACTGACGATTAAGTAAGCATATATCGGAGTATCGAGTCGTATCATAATATATAATGGGATAGGTAGGATAACTACAAGGATAAGAATGAATCTAAGGACTAACGTATCACGAACCAAATCTTCTTATATGTCAACACGTCTAACTCTTCTATACGAAAACATCATTCGACACACACAAATCCTGGTCTAAAGTTTCAAACTTCCTCTCCCACAATGACAACAAATCCATCAGTCATTGTAATCAACTCCAAACATTCAAAGAGCGGCTTCTCAACTTAATTCAACTGAAGGTGTTCTACATTTCTGTTCATACACTATCTGAAAGGACAAACTTTGTCACTTGTATGTGACTCCTCCCAAAGTAACCAGCCAACCAGGTGTGGTCAACAGGTCAATCTGAGATAAAGTGCAAGATATTAAATCCGGTGAAGTATAGGGAAATCCCCGGGTCGTTATGTCCCAGCGAGA
>JARVZY010007327.1:0-23626 GCA_030686995.1 Artemisia argyi | reverse complement strand
GCTAAAGTTGATTGGAAGACTGTATGCACTCCCAAAAAAGAAAGTGGTCTTGGTCTTAAACCATTAAGCTGGTGGAATGAAATTCTTTTGATTAAGCAAGTGTGAAACATAGCTACTAAAAAGAAATCCTTATGGGTAAAAGAGTTGAGATCTATCAAAAACCACTAGTAGCTAAAGTACATATAAACAAATCCCAACCATCCATTCCCCCTCCATCTAATGGCTTAGATTAAACTAAGAAAATACAAACAAGGGCAAGATAGTAATTTAGAAATCATAAAAAAAAAACAAAAAAAAAAAAAAAAAAAAAAAAAAAAAAAAAAAAAAAACTACTCCCTATCATAACAACCTCTAATTTCTCTCTCATCCAAAACAAAAAAACCCAGATCTGATCTGAGATCCATATTCTCGCCGGAAAATTCATCCAATCGCCGGATTAAACATCCAATCGCCGGAAAAATCATCCAATCGGAATCATGAATCCAACTAATTCATACAAAACACCACCACCTCCATACAAAACACTACCGCCTACATCGGAATCATCATCAACCCTGCCGGAAACATCAATAATCCGATCAGAATCATCAACAAACCAATCGGAAATCATCGGAATAACGAATTCATAAAAAACACCACCGCCGCCGTCGAAATCATCAATAATCAGATCGGAATCTTCTACAAACCCGCCGGATTCTTCAATAAACACGTCAGAAGATAATTTGATTACAGAAGGTGATTTACCTGATGAAGATGCTACTGTTAAAAAAGTTCATGGTAAATCCTTTCAGAATCTAATTTTTTTGTTTAATAATTTAAGAGAAGTATAAATCCCATGGGATTCATACTGAATCCTATGGGATTCATCAATTTGATTTTATAAATGTATCTAGTAATTTATAAAGAATCTCATGGGATTCTATGTGAATCCCATGGGATTCTCACAGAATCCCATGGGATTGTGTGTGAATCCCATGGGATTCTGTACAAGAAATTATAAATGTATCACAAGGAACTTATAAAAGAATCCCATGGGATTCGTTAAGAATCCCATGGGATTCATAAAGAATCTCATGGGATTCTTTATAAATCACATGGGATTCTTTATAAATCACATGGGATTCATCGTTTGCAGAATTCTTAATCCCTTGAGATTCTACTGTTTATATACAGATTCTATGAAATCACCAAGACCAACTTTATATGAATACACTGAGACACCGGGCAGATCGGAATATTGGGAGCCTGATGTAGAAGTAATTCCTATACCAGAAGAAGGGAAATTCTATAACACTCTAGATGAAGCTATAGAAATGTATGATAACTACGCTGAAGCCGGAGGTTTTCAAATTAAAAAAGCAGGACACAAATTAACAAAATCTGGAGTGGTGCAACTCAAATACATCATGTGCAATAAAGAAGGAGCTCCAAGACATATTAATATCGACACTTTAGATGCTAAAGACAGTGACAAACAAAAAAGAAATACAATGATGCATGTGACAGGTAGTAAAGCTCTCTAATATATTTATAAGTTTCTTTCTTAATCCCATGGGATTCTTTGTAAATCCAATGGGATTCTTTGTAAATCCCATGGGATTCTTTCTTAATCCCATGGGATTCTTTGTAAATCCCATGAGATTCTCTGTCAATCCCATGGGACTCTTTCTGAATCCCATGGGATTCTTTGTCAATCCCATGAGATTCTTTCTCAATCCCATGGGATTCTTTGTCAATCCCGTGGGATTCTTTCTGAATCCCATGGGATTTGTTTTTGAATAACATGTTTTTAAAATATTTTTTTATATAACAGGTTGTAGAGCTCATATAAGGTTAGAATTGGATGTTGTTTCTCAAAAATACCAGATTGTTAAGTTTATTTCAAAACACAACCATATGCTCCTACCAAAAGAGTACAAACATTTTACAAAAAAGCAAAGAAGAATGACACAAGCAGAAAAAATGTTCGTTGTTAAAGCTGCAAAGAACAAGATTGGTCCAACACGGGCTCATAACTTGTTAACGAGTATGAAGGGAGGGTATGAGTATGTTCATGGGACAGTTGATGATTTTAAGAATGAAATGCGGGATGTTAATATGTTCATTGGGGAAAGTGACGCACAAATGCTTATAAATAAAATGGAAAACAGAAAGATATATGTGCCAAACTTTACGTTTCAGTATAAGGTAGAAGAGAGTGAGTTAGTTGCTTTGTTTTGGGCCGATGAAGTTGCGAAATGCAATTATAAGGAGTTTGGAGACATAGTCTCATTTGATGCAACATTCAGATGTAACAGGTAAGTTTTACAAGAGATTCTTTATGAAATCCCATGGGATTTAATGAAAATCCCATGGGATTCTTTATGAAATCCCATGGGATTATCATGAAATCCCATGGGATTCTCATGAAATCCTATGGGATTCACAGATTATATCCCATGAGATTCACCCTTTTAGATTGTGTGTGTAATTAACAATTATGTTATTTTTAGGTACAATATGGTGTTTGTACCATTCACCGGTGTCGATAATCACAGAAAGTGTGTCACACTTGGATCGGGAATGCTATTACATGAAGACACTGAGTCATACACGTGGCTTCTAAAAGCATTTATGACGGCTTTCAAGAAAGAACCAACAATGGTGGTAACAGATCAAGATGGAGCAATGAAGAGAGCCATTGAAGCCGTTTTCACTAAAGCAAAGCACAGACTTTGCATGTGGCATATTGACCAAAAGATTCCAGCAAAGGTAATTTATCGAACTTATAAAAAATGCGTTTCTTATCACATATAATACTATGAATCCCATGGGATTCTTTATGAAATCCCATGGGATTATCATGAAATCCCATGGGATTCTCATGAAATCCTATGGGATTCACAGATTATATCCCATGAGATTCACCCTTTTATATTGTGTGTGTAATTAACAATTATGTTATTTTTAGGTACAATATGGTGTTTGTACCATTCACCGGTGTCGATAATCACAGAAAGTGTGTCACACTTGGATCGGGAATTACATGAAGACACAGAGTCATACACGTGGCTTCTAAAAGCATTTATGAAGGCTTTCAAAAAAGAACCAACAATGGTGGTAACAAATCAAGATGGAGCAATGAAGAGAGCCATTGAAGCCGTTTTCACTAAAGCAAAGCACAGACTTTGCATGTGGCATATTGACCAAAAGATTCCAACAAAGGTAAAATGTTATCACATATGATACTATGAATCCCATGGGATTTCCTAATAAATCCCATGGGATTGCTTGATGAATCCCATGGGATTGCATGATGAATCCCATGGGATTGACTGATTAATCCCATGGGATTCACATGAATCCCATGGGATTCATTTGTAAATCCCATGGGATTTACATGTGTAAATCATCTTATTTATGCTGATAACATGATTCTAAAACTATCTTTATCAAAAACAAATTTGTAAAGAGATATATGTAGAAACAGATTTCAAGAGACGTTTTAGGAAGATTGTTTGGAATATGTACATGGAACCGGTGGAATTTGAAGAGAAATTGGCTAAGTTGATTGAGGATTTTGGTTTTCAAAATCACAAATGGATGACCAAGATGTTTAACCTATGAGAAATGTGGATTCCAGCTTTTTTCATCGACTCGCCATTGTTTGGTTTGATGAGAACCACATCAAGATCCGAGAGTGAAAACTCGTTCTTCAAAAGTTTCACAAGCCCAGGAGCAACGCTAGTTAGTTTTATGATGTCCTATGAATCAGCAATGGAAAGACAACGATATAGGCAAGAACATTTGGACTTTAAAACATTTGACGCAGCTCCAAAATGCCTAACACAATTAGAGATTGAACGTCATGCAGCAAAAGTGTATACTAGAACGATATTTCTGCTGGTTCAAACTGAAATATACGAAGCATGCTGGAATTGTATGATTCAAGATTTAAAGATAGAAGAAGGTTGTGAGATTGTAATGATAAGAGACAACAATCCATGGGTTTATAGAAAAACTAAAAAGGAAGCTGGAAAAGAACAAGCAGAGGAAGACAATAGTGTGGAGAGGAAAAAGTTTATAGACTATAAGGTATGTTGCTTTTTATTCAGCATGAATCCCATGGGATTACTTATAAATTATGGTTTTCAGTATGGATTTAAAAAAAAAAGTAAATCAAAGTAATTCTTTTCTTATTTTTCACAGTGAATCCCATAGGATTCACTCCCATGGGATTAGTTTTGAGAATGAATTTGTTACAGTGACTTTATAAGCATAAAAACCATGATATACACATGTAAATTCCATGGGATTGAGAAATGAATCCCATGGGATTTACACTGAATCCCATGGTATTGTATGTGAATCCCATGGGATTAGTTATGAATCCATGATTTTCAGTATGAATTTTAAGGAAAAAGTAATTCAAACTAATACTTTTTTTATTTTTTGTTTAAAACAGGTACTGCGTACAATAGATGATGGGTCGGTGGTATGCAGTTGTAGACATTTTGCTCGATATGGTTTTCTATGCCGACACATATTCTTTGTCTTCAAGAACCGTGATATTAACGTCATTCCAAAACAGTATATTTTGAGGCGTTGGACAAGGGATATAATACCACCTGAATTGAGAAGGAAAAGAAACATATATGGGGAAAAAATGTGGAAGTTGAAAGACTTACAAACGAAGCAACTTCTGTGGTGGACGATTGCTTATTCAGGTTAAGCAATAATGTAGAGAAGATGGGTGAGTTTGTAGAAAAGTTGAAGACTTTGAAAACAGAAGTGGAGGCTGAGGTTCCAAATCCTCCTTCAAGTAAAACGGCAGATGTGATTGGTGAACATTATGCAATTTCTAATCCTGAAGAAACAATAGTCAACAATCCAACAAAGGTAGGAAACAAAGGGAATATTACAGAAAAGGAACGCAATAAAAGGCGAAAGAGTGAGAGAGAAAAAACACTTGGAGTTAAAAAGAAACAAGAGAGGAAGTGCGGTTTTTGTGGAAAAAAGACCAACTTGCACACAAAAACAACTTGTCCGGATAACCCAAATAGGCGAAAGCCGAAACCAAAAGTTTCTTGAACAAACTTATTATATTCTGATTTTATGTTAGTTCTTTTTTATTATTTACTTGAATATTTAGATGATTTGCATAGGAAATTTCTGAATTTATTAGTTATTTTCTTCTTTAATTGAATATTTAGATTATTTGAAAAGAAATTTCTGAATTTGAAAAGAAATTTCTGAATTTGTGTTATTCTAATTTTTTAATTGAATATTTATAAGAATCCTATGGGATTATCAAATGAATCCCATGGGATTATTTTCCTAATCCCATGAGATTCTTTGAAATTCGTTTATAAAAGAAGTCATTGAAATTTCTGAATTTTTTGTTTATTTTTATTCTTTAATAAAATATTCTTAAGAATCCCATGGGATTAGAAAATGAATCCCATGTGATTATTTCCCTAATCCCATTTAAATTTGTTTAAACCAATTACTTATAACAAAAACAACATAACCCAAATTCATGGCGAAAGCCGAAACCAACAGTTTCTAGAACAAACTTTTTACTTGATTATTCAAATGATTTAAAAAGAAAAATCTGGTTCTTTTTTAATTTTCTTCATTATTTGAATATTTATAAGAATCCCATGGGATTCATTTGCTAATCCCATGAGATTAGAAAATGAATCCCATGGGATTATTTTATAACTTCATTTAAAATTTCAACCATCAACAACAAAATATCATAAAAATCAGATAATAGCAAGAAAATCTATAAAAAAATATCATAAAAATCTGATAATAGCATAAAAGAAAATCTGTGTAAACCATCTGTGTAAACCAATTACTTCAACAGTTATAGTTCTACTATTAACAAAAGACAAACTTCTAGAATTTGCGGTCACGTGCATCCCTATTCCTAATTGCTGTCAAAATTATAGACAGTTTTTCACGAGAAGGAAGTTTATCAAACTCCAATGCTAATTCATACATCTTACCCGCATGAACATTAATCTCGTGTAACAATATCTTGGTGGCAAACTTGAATCTCAATAACCTCAATTGGTCAGACTGCTCTTTAGACTCAGCAACCAAACCACAATCCCATTTTCCAGGAGCTTCACCAGTGTAATTATCCATATGTAACATAGCGAAAACACCACAATCCGTAAAGTTGTTCTTGGTCTTCCACTTGAGGCTTGGGATTCTTGGCTTGACTTTACGAATGCTAGCATGTCTATTGAATCCATACAACTCAAGATGATGGGCAAATAATGTTTTCTACAAAATTATTAAAAAAAGAGAGCATAAATAACTATAATTATGTTTCAATCCCATGGGATTCAGAATAAATCATAAAAGTACTTACAAGAAGTTCACATGAATCTTCATACTTTTCCTCATACGTTGCACCACAATTGCTGTTATCCATTATCGTCATTGTTATAACCCTTTTAGTAAGGCTGAAGACAACAACAAAGAAATGGCCCGATTTGTGAATAGGAAAAAATGTCTGTTTTAAACAAAACAAAAAAACATAATAAAAATGACAAAAAGTAAAAACAAAAATAAAAAATTAAAACAAAAAAATATAATTTTACCAATTCAATGCCATTGAGAGATATGCCACCAACATCATCTTTAAAATGAGCCGAAAGTTCTTTTTCAAATTCTTGAAATTTATCATCATCAGACTCCAATGTTCCATCAAACATAGTTATCGGCTGTATATGCGATTTTACAATATCATGTTACGATATGAATTGAAAACAGTTTACTAAGCAAAATAAAAAAATAATTACTTACAATACACCCAGTTGGGAAAAAGTGTCGCGATGGACAACCAGCGCCTCTAGAACGATTTTCATGATTCAAAATTGCAGCTAAACAATCAATTACATTAGCATCAACCTCCAAACCGGGTGCTAATGTCTCCATATTCAAACGAACTGAATATGGCTCCCCAGAATGTGTTTCAAAAACTGGTTCACTATATAAGAAAAAAAATCATTTAAAAATCATATCATATAATTGTAAATCCCAAGGGATTCACATACAATCCCATGGGATTCATGTGAATCCCATAGGATTCATGTGAATCCCATCAGATTCACAGTCAATCCCTCACATTGAATCAGATAACAATGAAACTTATATAAAAAACACAAACTTACATTTTTTCGCCCTGCATCGCGAAAATACTATTCCCAAGAACGAACTCCGGCCTAGTTAGTTTAAGTTGAACCTTTGTCTTCTTGTTCATATATGGATACAACAAATAGGAAGACGGTTTCACCAAACGCTTTTCAGGACTCAAACTTACATCAGAGGCACGAGTAGCCATATTTTGAGGAGTAATGGCATCTGGATTCACATCACCACCCATTGGCTCCACAGTACCTTCAGCGACCGACTTTAGCTGAATAAAACAAAAAAAATTAATTAAAAATAAATAAATTAAATTAAAACACTAATATTATACAAGAATATTACATAATAAAACTCAGCAGCTGCACAATTAAACCACTCTTCAATCAGCTCTAAATTGTTTTCGATCCATTGAGTTAAAGAGAAAGGTTCAGCAACTTGATTCACGGGAACTGCATCATCTCGCTTCTCGGCATCTTTATCATCCCCATTACCATCATCACATTCTTCTTGTATTTGAGATGGATCAACCACTGTTGAAATAACTAAAACAAAACTTATGAGGTTTACACTTTGAACATTAGGCAACAAAACTTCTGGGATTGACAAATGAATCACATGGACTTAACAGATGAATCCCATAGGATTCACAGATAAATCCCATAGGATTTAATAAAAGATATCCAATAAAAGGGAAACAGATCCAATAAATTAACCAACGTCGGAAAGAGATCCAATAAAAGGGAACTACAACAATTATAAATTTAACAAATTTAAAAAAGTTATTACATAAATCCCATGAGTTTCAAGTACAAAAGAGAACCACAACAGCCTATCGGAATTAAGGATCGGTACCAGATAGGCGTTTATCAGTTACAGTATCAACATCTCCCTCAGCACCTCCATTATCATCAGCTCGATGAAGATCTTCACCATTCAATGAGATAGGATCCTCGAGGATCTGAACATACCTTTGATGAAGTTCAATGAGCTTTGGATCGGCAGGAAAGTCTAAATCGCCTATAACAAAAAATTCTTCAACAACAACTCTTTCATTGCTTATAACAGATAACTTTTCTTCAATTTTTTTAAAAAATTCCTGGAGAAAAAACAAACAGGAATATTCATAATGAGATAAGTACATTGAATCCCATGGGATTCACAGTTAATCCCATGTAATCCCATGGGTTTAACTGTGAATCCCATGGGATTGTGTATGAATCCCATGGGATTAATTGTGAATCCCATGGAATTAACTGTGAATCCCATGGGATTGTTTATGAATCCCACAATAAAATAAAACAATGAATTAAACAAACCTCCTTGTAAGAACTCTCACTAGAACAACCAGCAACAAAAACTTCCGTCTCTGGAAGCTCAGATTCATCATAAACATCTAACGTCCCCATAACCTCATCTTTCAATTTCATCTCCTCCCTTTTTGACATTAAGAAAGATGACCAATATTTGATGGCCGGATGTGTGCGGACATAGGAAAGCTTGTTGTACTTAGTGGAATCTAAATACAAAAGCTGTAAACAAAAAAACAAGGAACGAAAAAGTGTAAGAAAGATACAACAACTATGTCAGTTAAAAGGACAGCAACGATTTTGTGATTAAAATTATACTGCTAAAGAATAAAATCCAATAGACATTTGCAGCAATATCAGCAACAGATTGGTGAGCTTATATATTCCTTTTGGTAAAATGATTAGAAGTAATAAATGTTGGTGTTCTAGTTGAACTTTACCCTAGGTAACTAAATTAATCGCAGGCACTCATAAGTCACAACAATATACAGTAACAAAGATTGACAAAGAGAAAAATAAAAGACCAAGCAATGTCATTTTATGTTCATCTTAACAGCAATGATTTTCTAAAGAGAGTTAACAACAGAGTAGCAGCAGATTCAAAATATACAGTTAATCCAATGGGATTCACAGTGAATCCCATGGGATTTTGTATGAATCCCATGGGATTCACAGTTAATCCCATGGGATTCACAGTAACATGATATAAACATAATATGTCAACAAATATGTCACACAAACATAAAAACAATTTAAAACTTCGTATAGTTTAAAACTTACAGCAAGAAAGGTATATGGCCCCGTGTATTTGTTTTGAAGAGTGGTCGGTTTTCTACTGACTTTAAGACAATGAAAGATGTACTCACACCAATCAATACCACGAATATCAGTATCTTCACGAAGACGCTTAACAACATCAAAGTTTATTTCCCCCTGCAATCCAGCAACGATTCCCATTGTATTCGTAAACAAGGTAAGAAAGTTGACTTTAAAAAGGAAGTCAACTTCCTTAGACTCAATCAACTTGCTAGCAATATCGTTCACTCTTATTTGCTTAGCAGATTTTGATTCAAACTGACCAACCCAAACTTTTTCAAAATCATCTCCCACTGGCCTGGTTTCTAAAGATAACAAAGTCTCGCCGCCAATCGGAATACCTAGCAGCTCATGAACTTTGTTAGCAGTGGCCTGAATACACTTCTCACCTTCCAACCTCAACTCGCAAGTCTCAGCATCAAAATTTTCAACAACATACCTACCTAACCTTGACGGAATTTTGTTGATATCAAACTTGTAATATGAGCTAAACCCTATCTCCTCCAAAACTTCTCATATATCAACATTCTTTATGCCATGGATGGCAGTATGAAGGGCAGTAGGAGCTGACCTAGCCTGAAGAATGGGAATTTTTTTCAGATAATCTTGATGTTGTTTTTCTTCTTCTGTCAACACCTTTTCTTTCTTCTTGCCTTTCTTATTCGGCTTCGATTCATTCTCCTCATCAGTTTCTACTTTAACCATTGAATTCTTCAACAAAGTGTTCATCAGCTGCTTCATCACATTGTCAGGTACAATATCTTCTTTACCAGAATCGTCCTTCACTTTCTTCCCCTTATCTTCTTTAACAGAAATGGAAGAATCTCCCCTCTTTCTCTTTGATATATTCTTTTCAGCAACATCTGCATAAAATATATATATATATATATATAAACCACTTGATTACAAAGAGATTCACATTGAATCCCATGGGATTGGCAGTGAATCCCATGGGATTCATTATTAATCCCATGGGATTCATTATTAATCCCATGGGATCAGGACTGAAAATAAGCTAGAGTACAATCAAACAAACTCAAAACAAATAAGTAAACTGAGATCACAAACCAATATGAACCAATGCAGTTAATAAGAAAATTCATCAAACAAAATAAAATGCCCTAACTTGCAGACAAGAATTAGCTATCCTAATAAGCTCTAAAGTTCGAAACAATGGGGGCAAAATCTTGTCTACTATACTGAGATTCCAATTCAGCAGCCTACAGATTATCAAATGCTATGACAGTTGACTATTTGATGATCACTAAACTTTGACTAATTCTGAATTCAATTACTAAAAACTTTGATAAAAACTTTGACTAATCCAGATGTAAAATGAACATGTTAAATCACAAAAATCATATGCACAATCACCAATTGTAACAAATCAACATGAATGCAAGATCAGATTATGAGAGTAGCCATATAAAATGAAATGATAAGCCAATTTGACTTTCACCAATTAAACTTCTAATATAATTCTACTCTGAGCAGCATAAAACACCCTCCACAGATCCAAACACCCTCTTAAGCTATATATAAAACTACTAAATGCAGATTTAGACTTCTGACTACTGATCTAAGGATTAAATCTAATGTATAATCATTATATTAAACTAACTCAACAACTTAGTTCAAGCAAAAAATTGTACAGAGAATCAAATAAGCTCAACTACAACTACTATAACTAAAATATCATGGGGTTCACTAGAAAATCCCATGGGATTCACTGTCAATCCCATAACTTTTAACATAATATTAAATTAGATAAAAGACTCAAACAGAAAAACTTAAAGCAATAGAGATGAAATAAAAACAATTTTCATGGATTTGGGACATATCTATACCTTTCGGAACCTTAAGCTTTTGTTTCTTTGAACTATCATCAACTTTTGGTAATGCTAATTTCCGTTTCTTTGGAGGAGTTGGAGTTTCATCCTGAACCAACTTCTTGGATGTCAAAACAGGAGCTTCTGATATTACTTTATTAGACTTCTTCTTCGGAGTCGTCTTAACTGGCTCCGTCACCTTAACACTCTTCTTAAGCTTCTTATCATCAACAACCGTCACCTTTAAATTCTTCTTAAGCTTCTTATCATCAACAACAGAACCCTTTTTACCCTTTTTTATTTATATGTAACCAACTTCCCACTCTCCTCATTCTCACTCTCCACCACCTTCTCAATAACATTCTCCTCACTATCCACCACCTTCTCAATAACATTCTCCTCCTTCTCCCTCCCCTTCCCCTTCTCCTTCTCCTTCTCCTTCTCCTTCAGACTCTCCTTCTCCAAATCAGCAACAACTGCAGCAATAACAACACTACTCTCCTTTCCCTGATCAACAATCGCCTTCCCCTGAACATTAACCTCAAACTCTACTGGTTTGGCAGCCTCACTAACATCACCCGTTGGTTTTGTCTTTGACGGCGATTTGTTTTTTTTTAAGATCAAACGGATTGAACCGAGGCTGCTTCACCGGCGATGTTTTCTTTCCCAAATTATCGAACGGATTGAACCTAGACAACGGTGTTGGGTTCAATACTTTACCTACATAAATTATAAGATGAAAAGAATAATATTAGTTATAAGCAACTAACAACAGAAAAAACTAATTAATCGCAAACACCTAAAACTAACAAACAAAACAGAAAACTATAAATCTGATTCCTAAAAGCTAATACAAACACTCATTATATGTTAATCCCATAAGATTCAGTGATAATCCCATAGGATTATTCTTAAACACTGATATTTGCCATAATTTTAATTCTATGTGAATCCTATGGGATTCAGTGATAATCCCATAGGATTATTCAGTGAAACAAAATCCCATTTGCTAATCTACTTATATCACAAACCACTGATATTCCGCAATCCCTTCACCTCGACTTGTAACACCCCTCTGATCGTTCATAGTCAAACAAACACTAATAGATTTTTCAACTGGACTTGTGATACAGATGGAACACCTATGTGCTATCAATTAAAAAAGTTGCATAATCTCAACAACCTAAGCGATTAATTCACAGATTGAAGTGCTGCAACAAGCATTATATACCGTAAACAAACTGCAATCACTTATTTGAAACTACTTTTGCTTAATAATAAGTAATCAACCACTTATCTTATTTGAATGACAACACCGTTTTCATAAAACCGAACACTATCTCATCCTACATTGCTTTAGTTATGCTATTTCCCAAACACTCCTTACAGGTACATATATCGCACATACAGGCGTAAATCAAGCAAAAGCATACAAAAACAATACAACGACGTACATAACGAATTTGCTAAACACTCAAACTACAACCGCTTATCTGATTATGCCATATTTATGTAGCCAAATATATCACATATACAGCTTACATCAAGCAAAAACAAATCTAAATAGTCCGTAATTCTCAAAAAAAAAAAAAAAAAAAAAAAAAAAAAAAAAAAAAAAAAAAAACTACAACAACTCAAACACAATGTCTCGCTAATCTACTTATACATCACAAACCACTAAATCTTATGTGAATCCCATGGGATTCAGTGATAATTCCATAGGATTATTCAGTGATAAGCAAAATCCCATTTGCTTATCTACTTATGCTTATCACAAACCAAAAAATAAGCAAAAATAAGCTAATCCTAAGCAGTCATTACATCAAAAAAAATTAACTAGTCCTAAAATCTAATCTAATCGCTAACATAAACTAATCCAAACACTCATTCAGTAACAAAAAAGCTAATAAAACCACAAAATAAGCTAATAAATTCAAAAAAATAACCTAATCGATAACAAAAATTCAAAATAATAACTGATTTAAAAAAATGAGACAAAAACATACCAGATTCGACGTTATCGATGGGATCCGACAACAAACGCTCTTTAGATTGAGCTATTTCATCACATAGATCCATTTAAATGGCAATTAATGACGGATTGAAGACGGATTAACGGCGATTAAACGATTTTGGGTTAGGGTTTGAATTGGGGGAAATGAGGAGAGAGTGTGTGTTTTACTGTGTGTGAGGGTGAATATTTGTGTGTGAGAAAAAAACGTGAATCGTGTGATGCGGATGAATATTAGAGTAAGTATGCAAATTACAAAAATGCCCCTCCGTTTTTTTTTTCTTTTTTTTTTTCTTTTTTTTTTTTTTTGTAATAAATATACACCGTTGGATCAAAGGGGAATGGATAGATGAGATCGTTTAATTTGTACTTTAGCTAAATGTAGTTTCGTATAGAACTTTTCTCTTGGGTAAAATGGGTACATGTTGTTAAGTTGAAAGGTAAAAGCATATGGGAAATTGAAATTGAGAAGAATGATAGCTGGATTTAGATGGTACTAATGGGATTAAGAGACAGAATTAGACTACATGTGGTGAGTAAAATTGGAAATGGGAAGGATACCTCTTTGTGTGGTATGATAATTGGGGCAACTCTGATAAGATTGTGCAACATTGTTCCTAAAAATTCAAGATATGCTGCTAGGTTGGATAATAGTCTGAGTGTTGGTGATCGATATGATAGATAATGGCATATGGCAATGGCCAAATGGATGGTTTCAGTCTTTTCCTACTCTAGCATTAATCATAACTCCAACCTTAAATGAAGATGTCACGGGACTCCGATAAAATTTTGTTTTCTAGTGCTAGTTTTCGTAAGAAAACAATGAATTTTCTAAAATGTACTCAATCTCAATTCATTATGTTTCTGGTTATTGTTTAGCTAGTTCATTAATAGGTGAAAAGTGACCTTATCTTTCATTTAACTCAATCATTTTAACTGAATATTGTATTTTTTTTAAATATTTTTTTATATTACCGTTAAAATAAAATTATACAGGTGATCAATTTTGCCTCTAGTTCTGTCGACATAATATTAAAGGTCCAATAAGTAAACCATCACTCTGTAATGTGGAATGGTGCATTAACTCATTTTTTTTTCCTCATCTAAATCAAAATGCGTCAAAATTTATGCCATGACAGACCATAGAATGATAAAATAAGATGAAAGAATGAGCGAACTAACAAACTACGAAGGAAGTCTTTATTAGTTTTTTCTATCTAGGCTTAAATGAGTATAATGGGTGAGAACCTTTTTATAAGTAACACAAAAGATGGGCTTTCTGTAAGAGCATGTCATTGGTTGATCATACGCACGATCTCATGATCCTACAATTCAAGCAATCCCATGTTGATTTTACTAGTTTTCTTTTATTGTAAGATCATAAGATCAGGTAAGATATAACTTGCAATCTGAATAGCTTTGGTATCCATTGTATGTCTGAAATAATATACCAATTACCACTAGTTAACATTTGATAATTATAAATTTTAGGCAATTTTCATACCGGTGAGACGGTCTGATTACAAAATTTGCATAAAATTGAATATTTCCTAATTTTATATGGAATTTGGGGTGATGTGTCAACAAAGTACGATACTGGGTTCGTGATCGATTTTACGATAAAATTGTGTTTGCTTGCTGGTTACGAAACTTAGTTTGTGTCTAATTCTATTTTTTAACTATGTGATTATGGAAGAAGTAAGAAAGATATATGAATTCTTGATCAATTGGCAATTACTTACTAACAATTTCATGTTACTTGTCTGAATTTTACGAATCTTTTAATAGCTCTAGAAACGTCCAATTGGCACTTTGTACCCCGCACCACAATCAATGGAACACATTGAACCCTATTTCGCCACAAACTCTCTTCATCGGCCACTTTTTAAGCCACGTGAACAAGTCGCAAAAGCCACTGTCGTGGCCCAATGAGCATCCACTTATTTGTCTCACTGATAAAAATACGGGTTATGCTACATCCACATAAGGATTCCCACTAAAAACCTCCACTCGCTGACGTGTCAGTGAGTGATTAGTTTTTTGTGGAATGTGGATCCCACAAAAAACCAATCACCCGCTGACACGTCAGCGAGTGAAGGTTTTTAGTGAGAATCCTTATGTGAATGTAGCAAAATCCTAAAAATACACACTCACTCTCTCATATCTATAATTCTATATAACCCAATCACCTTTTCCTCCTTAACCCACATCATACAACTAAACATTTTAAACAGGGCCGTCTCATGGATTTCGGTGGCCCCGTGCCACACCATAAAGAAGCCCTTAAAAATACATACAAAATAAACATATATCACTAGTGTGTGAACTAATTAAACTCAAGCGTCATGTTGTGTATATACATATATATTAAAATGCATAGAATTTTGTCGCCCTCGTTAAGCGGTGGCCCTGTGTGCAATGGCACCTCTTGCACTCCCTTAAAGCCGGCCCTGATTTTAAACGACCAACTTAACAACAACCTCTCCATCACTATGGCAGCTTCTTCAGTGTTCTCAGCAACCCCAGTCACACGCCTCACCGCACCATCTTTCAACTTTCACAAAAAGACTACCACCACCATGACTGTCAGATGCATGTCGCAACAACCACCACAAGACAACTCAACTGATTCTTCAAAACCATTATCAGCCACCCCAACTCCACCACCAATGAGCTCCATCCCACCACCACCACCACCACCAGCTCCTAAAGTCAGCACCAACTTCTCAGACTTGTTAGCCTTCAGTGGGCCAGCACCAGAAAGAATCAATGGAAGGTTAGCCATGATAGGGTTGTTTTGGGTGTTGAGTTAGCCAATGGCCAAGACTTGTTAACCCAAATATTGAACGGTGGGCTAACTTTGTTTGTTGGGACAAGTGTTGTATTGACTTTAGCTTCCTTAGTACCCTTGTTTAAAGGAGTGAGAGCTGAGTCAAAGTCAAATGGGTTGATGACTTCAGATGCTGAATTGTGGAATGGTAGATTTGCTATGTTGGGTTTAGTTGCTTTGGGTTTTACCGAGTTTGTTCAGGGTACTCCCCTTGTGTAAATACTATAGTGTAATCGTTTTTGCAATGTTTATAAAAATTATCAATTAGTTTAAAATGGTTAAGACAGGCATTAACTGTTCAACTGTTCTTCTATAATGTTTAGTTTAATGGTATCTGTCGAGATTGCTAAGATCGAGATGTCACTTGAAATCGTGTATACAGGGGTTACAGGTTTGTTTTTTTTTTTTTTTTTTTTTTTTTTGAATAAGAGGCTTATAAAGGGTAGTGGGTCCCCCTTCTATTACAACCACTTAATGGGGAAGAGTGGCATTTTTACATTCATATGGACTAAGATGATGCAAGGGAATTGATGAGTCCAAATAAAAAAAGAAATAATATTATATAACCATAATAGTGATTAAGAGGTTCTAACAAAAAAAGAAACACCCTAACTGTTTTACATTTCTGATCAACATTAGAGATAAATTCTTATGCCAACCTAACGAAAATGTCGAAAGTTTAATGATAAACATTTGAAGTTGCCATCGTAAGCTTATTTAGCAATATAGGAAAACACAACATGAGTTATAAACGTTGCAAAACAAGTGAGTTGTAATGTTAAAGTCCGATAAGTAAACCATCAATCAGTAATGTTCGCACGTTGCAAACGGGTCGGAACTAGGAGAGTTACGTTTCTGGTTATCGTTTAGCTAGTTCATCAATAATTGAAAAGTAAACTTACTTTTCATCATTTAACTAAATTTATTTTAAGTTAAAATCGTATTTTTTTGAAAAGATTTCCTTATATTATTACCGTTAAAATAAAATTGTACAACCGATCACTTTTACCTCTGATTATGTCTCTAGTTGCAAAACACGTGAGCCATTATATTAAAGGTCCAATAAGTAAATCATCAATCTGTAATGTGGAATGGTGCATTAACTATTTTTTTTTCTCATCTAAATCAGAATGCGTCAAAATTTATGCAATGACAGATCAAAGGGTTTTTTTCTTAATATTACTGTTGTGTGAGAAGCTCCTCTATTAAATAGTTGTGGGTTCAAGTTGTGTTTTGTACATGTAATCCACTATAAAAAAAATAGCTCATTTTCCACACTTTTTTCTCCACACTTCTAAAAAGTGTATATAATTTTACTAATTTATTAACACTTAATAGTGTGTAAAATTTGGTTACATTAATAACTGTGGGAAAAATTGTAGAACAAAAGATTTTTCACACTTATAGTTGTCTAAAAAAAAGTTCACACTTTTAAGTGTGAAGAATTATAAGATTTCTCCACACTTTTAAGTATGGAGGTTATTTTAAAACACCCAAATTTCCCACACTTTGAGGAAGTGTGAAGAATTTGGGCCTCCACACTTTAAGGAAGTGTGGAGAATTTTGGTCCAACTTCTTAGATTTCTTCACACTTAAAGGTATGAACTTTTTTTGACACATGGAAAATTTATTGTTTTACAATATTTTTTTCACACTTATTAATACAATCATTTTTTATAAATTATTAAGTGTTAATAAATCAATAAAATTGTACACACTTTCTAAAGGCGTGAAGAAAAAAGTGTGGAGACTGAACCAATTTTTTGTAGAGATGGTTGCAGTATATAAGTTATGAAATAGTTGTCACACTAAAAAAAATATAACAAGAATGAGCGAACTAACAAACTGCGAAGGAAGCCTTTATTAGTTTTTTCTATCTATGCTTTAAATGATTACAATGAGTTAGAACCTTTTTATCAATAACAAAAAAAGATGAGCAAAATTGGATCAAGTGGTTAACACCTTTGCCTCAGAGGTCAAGGGTTCGATCCTTACTCCTTACAAGGCCGGAGGTCCTTTCCTACCTTTGGTAGAACCGGAAGCAGCCTCTCTACCTTAGGTAGGGGTAAGGTTGTCTACATCTCAACCTCCCCCATACACCGTGAAAAACGGTATTGGGACTCATAACCCGTGGAAGACGGTATTTGAAGTTACTTTACTTTACTTTACTTTTACAAAAGACGAGCTTTTTGTAAGATCATATCACTAGTCGTTCTTACGCATGATCTCATGATCCTACAATTCAAGCGATCACATGTCGATTCTACTAGCTTTTTTTTATTGTAAGATTGTAAGATCAAGTACGATATAACTTGATACGTGGGGATCGCACCAGGTTTTACCTCTCGAGGGATCTCGAGAAGCTTACAACCCCCACCAGGTAGTGTACCTGATCGATGTAGTATAGTATAATGACAAGTACCGGGGGATTGATCGTTTAGCTAGGAATAGTGTCGCTAGGATTAGAAAACCTAAAGACTAGGTCTAGAGATGAGGGATGATTCTTTTTGTATTTTTATATTTTTATGAAAGCAATTAAAAATCTCGGTTTTGAAAGAGTTGGGCGGAATTAGTTGCTAGTCAACTAACCCAATACTAAAGATGCAATCAAAATAAAATACTAAAAATGAAAATAAACTAAAATAAACTAGAGTTGTGAGCAATATATGGGAGAATTGTGTTTACTTAGATTTCACTACTCCCTAGACATCTTTTACATGTTAATTACTTGTTATAGTTGTGTGGATGACGGATTGTATTCCTTAATACCATTAATGGGGTGGCGTACTTACTTCCCCAATCCTATGAGCGCCTACTTCACTCCTATGTCGAGCCGGCTAAGAAGCTCCTAACATGAGATCACTAGAATTTGCTCATGCATTAAATACAACCAATAAAACCTAGTACACATCGGTTCATGTTTCCTAAGACGTTCAAGCATGTTACACAATGGAGATCTGCCAGTTTTCTTAAGCCTAACATTGAAATCATTCATCCAATACAACCATAAACAAGTAATGAACACATAATTAACATCTAGGTTTCATTACATCTAAGCAAACACAAGATAGATCTAGCCTAGCATGTTAAAATCAAGACAAGTACAAGATATATTCAAACAACACATAGACATATTGAATGAATTAAGAGAAGACTTATCTCAATTGAATATGAAATGATTTAAGGGGTGAAAACCCTTGAAAACACTGTAAAATATGACTTAGGGTTTACAAAGTTCGGCCCTAGTATTCTCCACACAAGTTCCTCTCTTATGAATGAAAAATAGAAAACTATATATAGATTTTGATGGGTGACGGCGTCAAGAACAAAATTCTGACGCCGTCATCTCGCCGCCAAATAGTTTCTCGGACTGCCTAGATCTGGGTCTGACGCCGTCATGTATACACCTTATGCAGGCCGTCACCAAAAATAGTCTTGACGCTCTTGTTGTGACGCCTTCAGGTTTTCACTGGGTCGTCATGGTTTTTACTCTTGACGCCGTCAGGATCTTCCTCTTGACGCCATCAGGTACTGTTCTCAGCATGGAAAATTAAGTCTTTGCCGTTTTCTTCATTTTTATGCTCCAAAAACGTCCGAATTGCTTCCTTTTCCAGAATTCACTCCCAAAGTACCTAAAATCACAAAAGGAACGATTTAGGGCAATATTTGATCAAATAAATTCAATTCCGGGCTTAAATGACCCCCTAAAAGTGGTTCATTTTTCGCCTCATCATAACTCACAGTAGCCTTGTTATCCGTTATATGTCTGAAATAATATACCACTAGTTAACACTTGATTATAAGAATTTTGGCAATTTTCATACCGGTGAGATGGTCGACCGGTAACAAATTTGCCTCGTTCTCATTAAATCGAATATTTGCTAATTTTATACAGAATTTGAGGTGATGGTTCAACAAAGTATGAGATTAGGTACGTAATCAATTTTGCGATAAAATTGTGTGTGCTCACTACAACAAACAGGACGACGGGCGACGAGACTTTTGGCGGGGACGCCCTTGTCCCCGCTGAAAGTCAGTAAACGACAAAAAACATGCTGAGCTGGCACATGATATCGCTGACCGTTTAATAAATTTTCAACGCTTACTTTTAGCGGGGACATGTCCCCGCCGAAAGTATTTTTGGTATTTTTGCAACTTTGACCAAAATAGTTGTCCTTAATTGTTCCCACGTATTATTCCCACCTATACATTTGGCGGGGACATGTCCCCGCCGAAAACTATTACCGTGGTAGAACATAAACTATTAGTGGGGATATGTCCCCGCTAAAAGTTTAGGCGCCAAATTTCCCCCCAAACTGCAACTTTTTCCCCCAAACTTTTAATATATATTATAACATACACATAACACATATTAACTATCATAAATTCGGCAAAAAAATACAAAACACACATAACCATGGATGGTTTAATACCGGAACATGAGTGGGCAAAGGCTTTATCACACGAGCTCCTGTATAATGAAATTATAAATCATTGGGGCTGGGAAATTTTTGATGAATATGGTTCGTATGCGAACTGTGCACCGTGGCAGAGAGACCGGATTCTGGTATGGTTAAGGAAAAAAATGTACTATATAGAGTATTTGGAAGAGCTAGATGCTGCTGAAGCTCAAGCTGCTGCTGTTGAAGCTCAAGCTGCTGCTATTGAAGCCGAAAGTAGAATAACAGATCTGGAAAACAAAATAACAGATCTGGAAGCTACGTTTGCACATCTCAAGGAAATGAGAGCAAGGAAAGGAAAAGATGATGCGAGTTCAAGCAAAGCGGGAAGTAGCCGCAAAAAAAAATAAATGAGTCGTTGTATTGTTTGATCTGTTTCGTTTGGTTGTCGCGTTGTTTAGTTTGAGTTGTTTCATTTGGTTGTGGAGTTGTTTAGTTTGAGTTGTTTCGTTTGGTTGTCGAGTTGTTATGTTTGAGTCTGTATGAAATGTATGTGGTTGAGAACTCTTGCGTGTTTTAAATAAATGGTTTGTCTTCGTGTTTGTTAATTGTTAATTGTTTTAAATAAACGGTTTGGCTTTTCTTACATCAGTTTTCACAAAAACAACAACATTTTATTAAACAACAACAACAACATTTTATTAAACAACAACAACAACAACAATAACACAACAACAACAACAATAACACAACAAACAACAATAACAGCAACAACAACAACACTACATACGAAGATTTCCCATACCACCTAACATCTAATTATAAAGCTCGTGAAACAAGGCAGCTGAATCAATTGTGTGGTTGTTGGGATGCTGATACAATTCTAGCATTTTATTGAGTACCATTATCTGGTGATTCAATTTGATGCAGTTTGAGCACTTTGTATTTCTAGGACTCGATGTTGAAGGTCCTGTAGTGTAACGAGTTGGAGGTGTGGATGGTCCTGCGGAATGAGTTGGAGGTGTTGAAGCTCCAAGAGAACCGGTCATCATGGCTATTCGTTCCACTTTCCATAAAAAAAATTGCATCCATGATCATTTGTCCCACCTTTTGATTTAGGACACGCGTAGTATAGTTTACCACGGGAGTAATATTTATGTGATTCTCGCAGAATTACGTCTCCTCGTCCACAAGGACAAGCAAAAGCTTCATATTTTGTTGAGTTGGATACGTTGAATTATGACACCATAAATAGAGATGTTGAGCCAGCGGAAGTTGAGGCACCACCACAACCAATTATCACTTATGTTGACGACGACGGCGATAATATTGATTATGATGACCACGTTCCTCATGATTTAGCATCTGATGGTGAACACCACGTCGATCGTGAAGATGAAGCTGACACTAATAATGAGGGTTTTCATCTTAGTGATAAGAAGATTGATCTCAAATTGTAATTTTTTAAATGACACTTATTTGAATGAAATTGTTATCGAGTGGTTAAATGAGTTTATTTATTTATTTAATTAATTGTTATTAATTTTTTTTGTATAAATTGTTATTTATTTCATTGTGTGTGTATATGCGTATCTGTGTATATATGTTTCTTCACGAATTATATGTTCTTGTACTAGTACGTTTACAGATGGCAGATGTTGTTGCTAGGAGCCACGGTGGCGATGGAGGCAATGAGCCACCCCGTGGTCCGAGGAGGCTAGGCAGTGATTGTCAGAGTAAGAATTTATAGATTATTTTAATTAAACTTTATTATTATTTGAAATTGATAACTTGTTATTTTATGTCATCATCACTTGAATTTGATTACTTGTAGGATCTAAATCCAGGCCTCCCAAGCCCAATGCCAAAATTGGGAAAGGCGGTGCGTAGTCCCACAAAGAACACGCGGCTCCACAATGAGAGGAAAGAGACTGGTCGTCCGGTATCGATCAGATTCCGGAAGAACGACAAAGGGATGTGGGAGCATGTGGGCACGCATGATAAGGGGTTCTCCAACTTGGTCGGGGAATTATTACGGCAATCAATTCTCATGCACTACAATTCCTAGGGAGCTGTTCCTGCTACCGCGAAGGCCCACATCGACGACCAGCTACACGTAAGTTTTTTTTTTATCTTTTTTTTTTAATTATTGTGTTTGTTTATTTTAAGTTTGTTATTTATTTAAATTTGATTGTTTATTTAAATTTGAATATTTATTTTAATTATATTTTATTGCAGCATTTTTTTGATCTCGGCGAGCACCTTGCCAGTGCTAATGGAGAAGATATTTTCCGGAGTATCGAAGCTTATCTCCAAAAGCAATACGACGACAACAAGTGGCGGTACAAAAAGATGAATTTTACTGAGTAAGGTGGGGTTAAGAAGCTGGACGAGATCAAGGAAAAGCGGCCGGCGAACATGTCGGAAGAGGATTGGGCACAATATGTAAATTTCCGGATCCACACTTTATTATTATTGTTATTGTTATTAACAACAACAACAACAACAACAACAACAACAACAACAACGACAACAAAAAACAAACAACAACAACAACAACAACAACAACAACAACAACAACAATAACAACAACAACAACAATAATAATAATAATATAACATTTTTTATTATTTATAATACGCAGGTGAAGCACTGGTCGCACCCGGATAATTTGAAGAGAGGGGAGACCAACAGGCAGAACCGGCTCGCCAATACGACTGCTAGCCTTCATGGGTCGCACTCGTTAGCTGTTATACGCGATAACTTCGTAAGACACTTTTTAATCATTTCATTTATATATATAGTGTTTGGTGAGTCGTTATTGATTTTATTTATAAACAGCTGAGAGACGACGCTGTGGATGGTAGAGACTTGATCGCGCTGTACAGACATAACCATACGAGAGACGGCGTCTTTGAGTCTACATTGTTCGAGGCTAGATATGAAAGTATAATTTATTTCCATAAAACTCACCCACATTAATGCAAATATAATAAATCACGACTGATATATTATTTTGCTTGTTTTTTTGTAAAACAGAACCAGATGATACAGATGCGGACGGAGAGCACCTCCGGGGGGACGACCATGTCTGACCTCGAGATTATGCGCCACGTGATCAGTGGCAAGCAGCGAGGTCACATTTGTAACACCCCCAATTCATGGATGCAGCGGAATTCAAACTGGGTGTTACTCGACGGCACAATAGTCACAATAATAGAAAACGAACTCTAATTGAGTTGTTTTAAAAGATTTATTATTCAAATTATATAAATATCAGAGATTAC